>BMAO01020308.1:0-18365 GCA_019973975.1 Trichonephila clavata
CTTAATATCTCCTCAGTTAATGGTGTCTAGTATTTTCTTTTTGTTTTGGAGATTAGCAAGCACACTTTCTCCATCGAAAAAAACAATTAAAAGCTTTCTCAGATATTCCATAGTATGGAATGAATAACAGGTATATCTTTTTAAAGCTAAAATTGCGACATCGTTTCTAAACTTTACTTTAAGATCTTCGTTAGTGCATATTCCTAGTGCTTAATTCTTAAATATAATTTTTTTTTTTCAAAGTGACCATATGAATTAATTTTTTTTGTGGTACTACGATAGTCAAAACATTCTGAAACCTAGTTTCAAAATCTAAAAAAAGGGCATTTAAATGTTGGCGACGTCCAAAATTATGCTCCTTTAGCTTAATTCTGGCAAGAAAGGCTGTGCGAAATGTGAACATAACCACATATATATGCTGTCACCTTGTAACTGCAAATGAACTTCATTAAATTTAGTAAATAAATCTGTTAAATAAGCAAGTCTAGTTTCCACTTGATTAAATTTCCTTTTAATATTAGTCACGATCTGGTTTAATGAGTACCACAATCGTAGACCCCCATTTACATCTCACGAACCCCAAATTATTTTACTGTCGTGGACCCCTTACAGATCGTCATAGACCACTTTGGGAATCACTGATATAGACCTTCAGGGGTCCATGACGACCTGCAAAGGGTCCACGACAGCGAAAAATTATTTGGTGCTCCATGAGGTGTAAATGGGGGTCTATAATAGTGACTGTCATTAAACAAGATCATATATTTATTTAATCTAATCTAGTGGAAACCAGATTTTACCAATCTAACTGATTTATTTATTAAACTAGCGAGTTAATTTGTAGTTACTAGGCGACAGCATAAATTTTATTTCGACAAGGACTATTTTTCAGCATTTCTTTCCAGAATTAAAAAAGAAATAGGATACTGGATGTAGGGAATTTTCTCCATTTGTCACAATCTGTCAGGACATTTGAACCTACGTTCAACGTTTAAATGTCCTTTACTCAGATTTTGAAACTAAGTTTGAGATTGCTTTTATTTTATAGCAATACCGCAGTAGACAAGGAACTCATAGTCAAATTGAAAAAAAAATGTCCATTGCAATAGGAACTGATCAGAATAGGCCCTAACGATCTTAAAATAAAGTTTAGAAACTGATGTCAGCAATTTTGGCTTTAAGAAGATATACTTGTTATTTGTCGCGAGTTATGTAATATCGTGAAAAAGTTTTTAATTGCTTTTCCTAGCGAGATGGAGTTTCAGTGAGTTTTACTAATCTAAAAAAAAAAGGGTTCGGGGACTGAACAAAGGAAATGTAGGTTTAAACCCGACACAATTGATTTTAAATTTTGTAATTGAAGCACCAGATTCATCCCTCTCATTAAAAACATTTGTTGTTCATTTATTTTATGTAACAGTTTTTTTTACGTATTAAATTAATTTATTTTAAATTTATTAATAAATATTTTATTTAATTTAATTCATTAACATGAGCTTCTTAAGTTTTAAACTCTATACTTCATTACAGTTAGAAATTTAATTCTTTTAAAGTAATTAGTGGTATCAGCTGTCAAAAAACATTCAAGTTGATAAATTTGCGAAAATTCAATCCTAAGCAAGCAGGGGTCTACCCGAAACCAAAAAACATGGCAAGGAGGTCTACGAGACAAAAGTTTGGGAATCTCTGTGGGTCTATTGACAGCAAGACTCAAATTCATGACTCGACTAAGACGCCGATCACAACCATGAATGCAACACAAATGACCAAAAATTCGAGGAATTTGCTTATGTTTACTTGATAAATGTTGAACTTTCAAATATTATTGGATGTGTATAATTAATACAAAGAGAAAAGTGCAGATGTGTATAAAAATAATTTGAGTCGCGTGGGAAACTTGCTAAGTTTGGCTGTTGACAAAATCTCAATGTTGTGTCTGAACCATGTTCAGGTAAAGACTATACCCGAACTGACACCTCATTTTTCAAATTTGTACTGAACATACCAGGAAAAAAAGTTTATCAATGATTTTCAAACTTCGGTCAAATTATAATAGCTCAGTTCAGGGGCGTAGCTACCGCCGTATCAATGATACGGGGCCCCCACGCTACAGGAGCCCCTACATGTTTAACTACAGTCCCCTAGCAGGGTTCCCATACCTAAAAAAAGAGCCCCGAAGGAATTTGATACAGGGCTCTCCCTCAGAGCTTGCTACGCCAGTGACTCAGTTGTACCTTAAAATGCGAGTCTTCAAATGTCGATGTTCGAAAATTTCAATGCGTTATTTTAAGTTTTTATAATACAAGAAAAGTTTATTAGCAGAGACTAAATCATTGATTAACCCACCCATTAAACTGGGAAGGGCGTTTTAAATCCTGGAATAAGCATTTATATATAGGTCAAACCCAGTGCCACACACAGGAATTTTTCAAGGGGGAAGGGGGCGTCCAGGGTTGGAAGTCCACCATTCTCTTACGCTCCAATACGCCGCCTAACATTTTGATTTTGTCTATTTTCGGGAACAAAAACAGTAAAAAATTAAATATTGAATACATAATTAGCATTAATTAATAACAAATACTTAAATTTTACGTACTATATACATAGGGTTATAATCAATCGAAATAAAATCAAGGGCTCTGAGGAGGGGTCCGGGAGGGCGTAACAATTTAAAGTGCCCAGGGCACCGGTGGGGATAAAGACGACCCTGACTAAGATGCTTTCTTTGATACAGGAGATTTTATACGTAGCCTTATCAGTGTACGCATGTTGTATAAAAATGTTACCATGAGTAACAAGTACAGAGATAAAATCACAACGAACAATAGTCCATTTACAGAAGCGTAGCCAAAATGCAGAAACAAGAGATCGTAAAATGTTAAGGAGTCCCAATAAAGAACTCCTCCACACCCCAAAGATTTGATACAAAGCCATCTTAGGACTAGCTACACTAGTGTCCTGTTACCGAAGTTTAAAAAATTCTAACAGTAACTACATTTAGTGCCGTTCGCGTGATTTTTACTAGGCAGAAATTGGCCTGTGGTTGGAAACTAGTTCGTCCCCCCTCAACTTCACTACGTGTTTTGTCTTTGGGTGACGACCCCCCCCCCATGAGTCCCTCTTCCCTCTCGACACACCCATGGGATAGTATATTCAAACACTAAAATACTTCTCTAGAGTTCCACGAGATATTGCTACAACTCTTTGCACTTAGAAATTGATATAGCTGAAAAATGTATGTAACTTTATTACTTAATTTGGTTGCTTTTTTTCAGAATTCTCTTATCTCGCACAACACATCAAATGCCTCCATCAATAATTATTCATGTATTGGAGCTACACGAGAGCTTTTGGCGACGGACTTTCGTAATTTTGAGCCATGGTCAAGTGATGAGGACGACACCTCAGCTGAAACCCCCTCTCCTAACTACCACACCACACCACGGAAGGACGTCTGAGCTCTCGACAGATTTAACATGCATCGCTCACCTACACGGCGGGTCTTTAGTGGTGCTGGACTCAAACTCATGACACGCCAGCCACAATGCCGGATTACTCATTAGGTGTGGAGTAGGCAATTGCCTATGGGCCCCACGCTTTTTAAGGGCCTCAAAAATTGAGAAACCCAAATATTTAGCTATATTTTATCGCAAAAATTTTTTTTTTATTACAGTCTAATAAATATTAAGTTATATAAATTTTTTTAATTTGCTGATAATTTGTCACTAGCGCAATGAAATATACTCCTGAAATGTTTTGTAATAAAATTATTAGGCTACAGGGCCCCGACATATCGACTGCCTGGGGGGGGGGGGGTCTTCATGTTGTTTAATACAAAAATGACCAGCCGTGATCCGATACCTTGACCACTAAGCTACCGGAGGTAGGTAAATCTGATGTCCACTTGATTTAATTCTCTTTTAAAATTGAAGTCATGATCTGGTTTAATGAGAGTCACTATCGTAGACCCCCATTTACAACTCATGGACCCCCAAATTATTTTTTCGTTGACGTGGACCCCCTGCATGCTGTCATAGACCCCTGGGGTCTATATAGACCACTTTGGGAATCACTGTTTTAGAGCATAGGATGAATTCAGATTCTGCGTATTTCTAGAAATACGTGCTTTAGCAAGGGTGGCCAACCCGCGACACGCGTGCCATAGAGTGGCACTGCGGAGTTGTAACAGTGACACGCGAAGACTTCTCGAAAAATTTAGGATAACAATTTTCATAGTTTATTGAAATAAAGTTATCTCGGGCAAAGAAAATCTTAAAAATTTATTTTAAATAAATACATTTAATTGAATTGCAACGGAAAATTTTCATGCAAATATTACTCTATTGTGTGCGGCTGGCTTTCCAAAAATATACTCACGAGATTTTGAAATATGAAGGACCTTGTTTTAAAGTATCTGGAAGACAATGAAATGCCCAGTGTGTGCTTGCTACTTTAGGATAAAGATTAAGATATGGGATTTAGCTTTTGTTACCGATATTATGGAACATTTAGATAATTAAAATTTTTTTTATTAGGGGGAAAGATTGTATTTTTCCTACCTAAATTAGTTGTATATCTTTTGTTAAAAAGGGTTTAAACACTTTTAACTTAATGCAGAAGCTGTCTACCGAAGTTGATATTGCTCCGAGCTAAGATAGATTTTAAAATTTATTATCCATTTTGCAGGATTCATTCAATACGAGGTTTGATGATTTTCAAGACAAAAAAATGCTTCTCTTCAAAAACTCTTTTCAATTTCTCTGCAACTTGATTGTTACCCACATGAAATCCAAATCGAAATTGACCTACAGCATCATATTAAATTAAAAGTCATGTATAACAAACTTATTTGAACTGCAAGTGATCCATCCTAATTATATTGAATCTTAGAAATTTGTACCAGCAAGCAATGTTCTAAATGATTTGACTGTCTGATATTATTGTAGGTTCGGATCAACATATGTTTTCCAACAAATATTTTATGTTACAAAGATAATTTTAAAGGGTGTTTTGATTTTATTAACTCATATGCACCTAAAAACAATCCAATTTTGTTAACATCTTCAAGAACTAATTCTAAAATAGATACTAGGTAAAAAACTAAATTCGAAAGCCACATTAAGTACTAACTATTTAATAATCATTTAGAATTAAATGTTTCAAATTGCTAATTTCTATTTTATATCAAAACTAATTGATTAAACTTGCAAAAAGTTTATTTACAATAAAATCCAAGTTTGTACTTTCGTCTTATTTATTATGTTATTTTGAAATTTCTACCACTTAGACTTGCATAAAAAATGTATTTATTTGCGTAAAAATCCCGTAAGCCTAAAGTGACCTTTTTATATTTTTTTGTTGAATATGGAAGCAGCACGCATAAATTTTCTTTGATCAGATAGTAGTACTTTTAGGAGGATGTGTGTTGGAGTGGCAAAGTAAAAATGGCAGGATTATATAAAAATAAACTTTATTTCCAACACTACAATCAAAATAAAAATGTTCGGATATATATATTCCCTTCGTCAGAGGGAATTCTGGGAGGACAGAAGAAATGGCAGAAGACATTTCTTCCGACCAATGAGATGCAAGGGATCAAGAATCTACACCGTTAGTAAGAATCCGATATGATGATTAATGGTGATTTATGATGATCCGATATTATGAAAGTACACTACATACTCTTAAAAAAGGGTTGGCCACTCCTGTGCTAGAGTAAAAAGAGAAAAATTACAAAAATCCCTAGAATTTAAGGGCATAAATATCTGGAGTTGCTACTTAATCATGTCTCAACCGAGTCTTTCATTCAAAACATTCCCTGTGAAGGATTGAGAAGAAAACTATTCTGAAAAATTAAGGGAAAAACTGGTTTGACCTCGTTAGTCAACTTTTCTAGGAAAAGGTACACAAATGCTTTGATTGATGTTTTTGCACGGTGAGACCACAGCCCTAAATCCCCTATCTAGAAACCAGAGGTTGCATTGTGTTTTCCACTTGGATGGTTTGGGGGAGACATGGGTTCAGGAGGGAAAAACAGTTACAGGCGAGAAGGTATTCAAGGGCCGGAGGAGCATACGGGAAGGATTGTTGTTTACTGGTCAAGATGTTGGACAATGAATGCCAAGCGCATGGTCCAGAAAAAGCCTTCTAGTCACATCCCTAAATTCAGGATACTTTATTACAAGCTTTATCTCTAGGATGAAATTCTGTACAATTTTAATTCATGTAACGTTTAAATTTAAAATTCATGAGAGACAAGACTGAAATAAATAGCAACTCTTAATCTAAGCACGTAATAATTTTGCAAAATTCGGGATTTTTTTTTTGTAGGAGCTCACTTCAAAAAATCAAAAGTTATGTAATATTAAATTGAATTGAAATGTAAATTTAAAATAAAAATTGCCTAAATGATTCTCAGTGGGGGGGGGGGGGGATCAAACCACTGATTTAGATACAAGACAGCTGTTGAAATATCTTAAATCTATGGGATATCAAGACTAATGTTAAAAGAATGCGATAAATCATCAATATTTCTTGTCGAAATAAAAAGAATTATCTAGCCCTACTACCCCATATTGAGACAGTTTTTTTCCCCCCTACCTATAGGAAAATCCACTTGAGAAAATTTTATTATACTATTTATATCTAAAAAATGTCCCCCCCCCCCCTACCCTAACTCAAAAGTTTTACATCACAATATTCTACATTGTAATACTGAATCATCTAACGTTACCTGTTAGAAAAGAAAATGTGGGACTAGGGCATTTTGAAATTTTAAGGGCACTAATAAGTGCGGACATTCTATAACCACATGAATAATCAGACATTTTTTAACCTGAAAATGTGTTCCCTATTATAATAACACAACTTTTGTCAACCTATTCATAATTGGCGGTGAATGGACCAAGACGTTTGATCTTTAATCACAATATTTTATTAGCATGAAGTTAAATTTTCAAATGCGATAAAATTGTTTAGCATTTAATTCCATGCATCTGAAGTCAAGTACAAAACTTTCGTACAGTCATAAAAATGAATCTTTAATAACTGAAGCATCCATTTTTCCCCCCCAGGTGAATAAAATTATCCACTCTTAATAGTTCGAAAGAAACAATGACGCATGTTAGTTTAATAATTATCGTGAACATAATTAACTTCTGTTATTGAATCGCTGCGAACACCCGATTTTTACAGAAAAATAAACAGGCTTCGAAAACAGTTTATAAAACTGCATTCAAATTTGATTTTCATAATACAATTTATACAGGAACGTCTTAAGGTGCTGGCCAACTGGGCCTAGGGCCTCGACCACAATGTAGGCCTTGTCTCGTTCTCGTGAGTGAATATTAACGTCGCACTGATTAGCAATACGAGGGCTTTTGGCGACGGTCCGCGTAATTTTGAACCATGGTCAAGTGACGCGGACGACACCTGAGCTGGCACCCCCTTCTAACTACCACACCACACCAACGAAAGGACGTTTGAGCTCTCGACAGATTTAACGTGCATCGCTCCCCAAAACGGCGGATCTTTAGTGGTACTGGGATAGAACTCATGACACGTTAGCCATGATCCGATGCCAAGACCATTTGGCCACGTCTCGTTCTCGACCCAACTTAAATAAGATCACGATTCTAATAATTTCAACAGTCTAATGTAATTTCCGGTTGTATTCTCCGAAAAACTGGGAATTTTGGACGATATGTCAACAGACTACATGTGATGCCCGTCGTCCATGTATAGGCCTACAACCAGTGGCGCACACAAGAGGGGTGTCCAGGGGATCTGGACACCCCCAAAACCTTTTTTTTCGATTGATAATCCTATCTATAAATAACGTAAAATTTAATTAAGTACTACAATTAACAATTTATTTTATTAATTAATGCTAATTATTAATTCAAAATTTATTTTTATTGTTTTGATAACAAAATCGACAAAAATTAGAAGAATCAATTGGTGTTGTCTTGAAGTATGATACAAGTTGGGACTTTCGACCATGGATTCCCACCTTGAAAAATTTGCGTGCGCTACTGCCTACAACCATACACCATCTATTTAGACAAAAGGCAGCAGTTGGTCGAGCTGGTTTATGCGATTGCCATGCACATTTGTTTCGGGTTATATGTTCCGGTATTTGACACGTGTGCTACGTACTGTATTTTTAAGGATCATAGGTGGAGCCAACATTTATGTAGGGGACCAGGCCTTCCATTGTACCTTCCATTTCCACAATGTAGCCCCTCCAGGCAAGCAATAATTGCCCCTCCCCTGACCTATGCTATTAGTGTTTTATACAGTCACTCGCACCAAAACCTTTATAAAATGAAAGAATTCTAAAAGTTTACGAGTTTCTGAATACTAGAGTTAAAAAAAATCATTCGTTCTAGGATTCTCATTGAATTCAGGGGCTGTAAATCTGCTTTCATTGACGTCGAATCCAAATTAAATTTATGTGCTGCTCTATAGAAGGTTTGTATGGGGAAGATGACTAATGACACCAAAATAAATGTAGATATATCCTAAAAGAATCACCAAGTTTGTTTATTTGAGTTGACTGATGGTTTTATTGACGAACACTCTAGTATTGATCGTGATTTGAATGTCCCCTGCCTTCTGCTTCAGGAGAGGCATTGTATCTTTTCTTGGAAGGCTGTCCCCAATCCGATAACATCGATCTTATTTATAACAGCAGGTCAAGAAGCTGACGATAAATGACTATTGCCTCTAATGAGCCATTCATTATAATTTTCTAGCTACTATTACACTCTGGTCAATCAGCTTGGCACTAACGTTCCTGTAAATTTCTGCTTTTTAGGGAGCTTTAAAGTCTCTGTTCTCGTCACATTTCCCTTTATAGATTTCCCGTTCTTTTAAAATGAAAATCAATTAAATGAGCGTTTGAAAAGAAAGCTTTTACAGAGCCATGGGCGAATATATAAATCTCATAATTTTTGTTGTCAGAATTGAAATCCAAATGAATATCGTGGTGATTCGGAAAGATCTTAATGATATATAGTGAGCTATATTCATTATTTTCTTGCAGTGTAGCAGGAAAATAGTTTTCCCCAATGGCTGTGTTTTAATCAATGACAAGATTGAATTGGATTACACACAAAATTTATTCTAATACACATGTGTTGTTGTCGCGTATGACAAAGTGCAAAGGTATTGTATATAGCAAAATAAAGATAAAGAAATGAGTCAAATATTGCCAAAGACGTGAATCACGCCGTGGCAACATCCATGGCACGATCCGAGTATAGGATGTCCATGCTGTAGTCATTGTCTATTTTAAAAAGGGCACCAACAATGGAAGGGCAGTTAAAAAGATGTTTGGGATCCATTTGCTTGCCTGCATTCCACATATGATCTGGATCCATCAGGCAGAATCTTCATGCCCTTAAAATGTTTTGTCCTTAGTCTGGTTATTGTTGTTGTAATTTCTCGGCTATAATTTAATTCTGGCAGCGAGATTTTTTTTCGTGGGTCTGAGCAGAGCTTTTATTTTGCGACTGCGTTGGCATCAAAGACCGTAGTCGAAGAAGTAAGGTCGTAGTCGTAAAAGGCGACTAAAATGATCACAAGTCCAACCTTTCGGGGCTCTGGCAATCCTCAATTATGACAAGTGCAAGTATAGTGCAAGTTAAGTATTTATGTATTAGAATATTGTGATATTCTAATACATATATACTTAAAATAATTTCAGCAATTAAGAGTGCTCGAATTTTTTTAATGAAATAAGAATTTAAGAAAAATGCCTGCTTTCACCAGACATGAAATTAATTTGAAATTGTTACATGCAGTTCTTAGTATGTAAAGTATAATTTTTACTATCAAAGAGCTACACTTTATTAAAAAAGTGGTCAGGCAACACCTTTATACGGTAGGGAAAGCTACGAGTTAGCAAGATAGGCAAGAATAGTCCTCAATGGGTAATAAACCGAAGTGATTAACCATACCAATTTTGGGGGGTAGAGAAATTTCTAATCTTTCTGACAACAAAAATTGGAGACATTTGTGCAATGCCTTGAACAAATCAGTAAGTGAATATTAACGTCGCACTATTCAGCTAATCAAGGGATTTTGGCGACAGATCCCATGATTTTGAACCATGGTCAAGTGATGAGAACTGCGCCCTGGCAGCCTCCTCTCCTAACTTCCACACCATACCAACGGGAAGACGCATGGGCATCAACAAATTTAACGTACATCAACCCCCTACAAGGCGGGTCTTCAGCGGTACTAGGCTCGAACTCATGACACGCCGGCCACGAGTCCGTTACCTTGACCACCACTGCGGCCACAAAAATAAATCGTTGAAGATATCTCGTAGCGATTTCTTGTTTTCGAAACTTTTACATCACGCCAAATGAGAAATTCGAGGATAAATTTGGTTCATTCGAAGAGTACAATAATTTCCCCGTCTTTATTCCGTATAGTAGTTAGTTTCATTGGACTAAGGGTCTTATTCAGCCAAAACTACTAAGCTACGCCAAACACTTGTTAATTTACAAAATAAAGTTAATCTATTGGCGACCTTTGGTGAATCATTAGTTGAAAATATAACCATTATAGGTACAAAATGAAATCATCATAACTTTCGTCTTTAGCGGTTAATCTCTAGCATAGGGTTGCTGAAAAAATTTCGTAAATGCAGAAAGGATGGAGGATAATACAAGTGTGGAAAATGGGGAAGGACTGCTATCCCCCGCGGGTTGCCCCCACCTGGTGTTTTACCAAAGAGGGAACCCCGCGGAGAGAGCAAATATCACTCGGAGTTTTAAATCCGAACTTGCTTTTTCCTGGAACCAAGACATTTTACTGTTTTCTTTGTAAAATAACCTAAGTAGCCAAATCCATTTTCTATTTAATAAACTTTCTTTTGCGATTCGATCTTTTTTTTCTCCGGATTTAAAATATTTATGAACATTTCAAATGATCTATTAACACATTTTTATGATGATCAATGACCTTGAATTGAATTTACCAGGTGCCCTAATACAACGAGATCAATCAAAGTTGTAATTCTTCAAACCAAAACCCGAACTAATTTAACAGATTTTATCATGAATTAAATTTAAGGGCGCTTGTAGTAATGTATGCTTATAATTACTGCAATAAAATAATGTTTCAAATTACTAATAGGCTTAAAATTAGAAAATGTCGTTAAAAAATTCATTAATTTAATATAAAAATGTTTTTTGAAGTTAAAAATACAGTGTATTTCTGGACGTTCTTTTTTCTTGTTTTCTTTGCACAGGTTTATTTTTTAATAAGCAAGAGATACAGTAAAATCCGGCGTATAACGCGCACTTTGAACACAAAAAATATGGAAATTTACAGTGAGCGTTAAACGCCGGGTTTTAAAATGATGGCTTTAAAAATAAAAAAAATATGAGCATTAAAAGAAATTAGACTTCTACATATATCGAAATACTGCTTATTTAAAATAAATGAAACACCTTATGACAGGGATGACGAACCAGTGGCAAGCGACACAATGTTTTTGGCATGCCAGTGATTCCAATGGTTTACATTTTATTTAAAAATTTCAAAGTTTCTATGAAGTATTACGAATAAACGACAGTGATCGGTCGCAGGACGGGGGGAGGGGGCAAACTCGTTAGTTATCGTTTTGCCTTAGTTGCGTCGTAGACTACAATTGCTTATGATGTACATTTTGTCTTAGCATAGCATAGTCAATTTCATTGTGACAGTCTTATTTTAAAGTTTATCTGCTATATTTACGATTTTTTTTTTAGTGATAACTTCTTTAAGAGCGTTTTGCTGGAGAATGAACTTTAATGATTCCTATTAAGAAGCCAAGCATTGTTACTCTCGGGTTTGTAACGCTCGTAACAATGGATCGGAATTTTTCGTAATAAAAACTACAGCAAAAAAAGAATGACAAAATTTGGCGTCGAAAATCGGTTTTCAGCCAAACTAGAATTTCATGACGTTGCTCTATTAACTGTATTAATTAACTTTATTTAAAATAAACGCTTTAAACATGTGATTAACTTGAAATATGAAATTAAAATCCCAATCTCTACAATGTTTTCCATTTTTTACAAATTTCTATAGATTCCCTTAAATTTAAATTCCAAAGAAAGTTACAACTATTTTTCAAGCAGATTGGTACATTGTATATCTATCTTAATGCTGCCAAGTCAGACTAAGTTCGAAATTTTTATTTTTCTGCTTTTTCGCACATAATATCTTTTAAAAAGGCACTTTTCCATTTCAAGGAGCGATAAAAATGCAACGAAAAAAATTGCTGAAATCACCAAATGCCAGTAATAATTCATCGAGATAAACCTCGGACAGAATTGACCAGTTTGAGGTTTATGAAGCATGTGCAGAAAGACAACTTTCTGATACATTACAACTGATAGTTTTCTTTATTTTTAAAAAAGCGATTTGGAGTGAAAAACTTTAATATAAGAAAATGCTGAAATGTTTTAATCAAATATAGATTATTTATATTTTGAATCTTTTTACAGTGAAGAAAACAACTCCTATGGTTTTCTTCCCATACATTACTAATAAATAATTTTATATGACGATACTAATATACCCTTGTTTTTTTTAACACGCTTTTATAAGTTTCACTTGTATGTAACGGAATCTTAGAACTCGATTTTTACCCGCTTTAAAAGATCGAATTAATTCGAAATTTTGTACACTTGTCAAAGACTGATGACAATACAGTAATTTCAAAATTTTCCCATTGTCCTTAGCAGGATCGTCAGGAATAACGAAAATCATATTTGGCGACAATTCCCAAAACCACTTCCAGATTTGGCAACTTATTGCATATACAGTTTTTAAATTTGGCGACTAATTCCATATACCATTTTCAGATTTGGCTACTAATTTCAGATTTAGTGACTAGGACTAGAAGAATAGGTGTAACTTTTCTTTTTAGTTCGCTTCAGTATAAGAGCGGTTTTTTTTTTAGGTTTTTTTTAAAAAACTATAATTTATTATTCACCCAACTAATCCCTGAAAAAAAAATTACAAAATTTGAAGTTATCACTTCTATCGTGTGGTCATAAGCACACACTCTTTAACTGTTATTTATCATGGCTAGTTCAGCAAAAGAACAAAAAGTGCAAGATTTTAATGTAACAGAATTTCAAATTTGGGGAACAGAGAAACATGGCATTATTAGTAAAGGCCATGTTATGTTCTGGAATAGTGGTATGCAGAACATCGTCTGTAAAACGGCATTTTGAAACAAATCACAAATCCTCTTTTCAAAAAAGTGAGCCACAGCAAAGATAATTGCTTAGAAACCACACATTTCAGATTATTCTAATTCAGCATGCATTCTGCTAAAAGTAACATCTTACAATCCTAAAATAAATTATTTGCCATTCAATCTGCAACAATAAGAGCCGCACTAATGTTACTTTAATTTGAATTACACGTATAACTAAAACATTCATAACTATGCTGTGAAAAGGGTACGTTTTCGTAGTTAATAGTTTTGTGTTGTTAGTATTTAGTTTTACTATTTTCCCAACGATCACAAGTCAAAATTATTTGACGGCACGTCTATATCTCATTAAACACTTCTTTAGAAAAAAATGGCCCGTTGATCCATAAAGGTTCGCTATGAATTTAGAATTGTAATTCTGGATGTACACTATTTTTTCAAAAGTCTGAGATACTTCAAATGAATGACCTCAAAACATAAGAGCATTACATATGTATATTTCAGGTTTCTTAAAAAAAAAGGGGTGGGGGCTAAGCTTTATAAGTCGAATATACCTTAATATTAAAAAAGAGCGCTTATGACCACACGATAGAAGTTATAACTTCAAATTTTGTAATGTTATTTCAGGGATTTGTTTAATGAATAAAAAAAGGATATTAGTATCGTCATATAAAATTATTTATTCGTTATTATGTATGGGAGAGAACCTAGAGATTTGTTTGCATTCACTGTATAAAGAAAGAGTCAAAATGTAAATACTATCTGATGAAAACATTTCAGCATTTTCTTATATTAAAGTTTTTCACTCTAAATCATTTTAAAATAAAGAAAACTCTGAGTTGTAATGTATCAGAAAGTTGTCTTTCTGCACATGCTCCATAAACCTCAAACTGGTCAATTCTGTCGTAGGTTTATCCCAATTAATTATTACTGGCATTTGGTGATTTTAGCAATTTTTTTCGTTGAGTTTTTATGGCTCCTTGCAATGGAAAAGTGCCTTTTAAAAATATTTTATGTGCAAAAAAGCAGAAATAAATTAAAAAAATTATGAAATTCTATAAGTTTTTTTTAAAAAGAAGTTTCGCAACATTCCATCTCAGTCGAACTTGGCAGCGATGAGAAAGGTATACAATGCACCAATCTACTTGAAAAATAGTTGTAACTTTCTTTGATTTAAATTCCAAAAAAAAATCCATAGAAATTAGAAAAAATGCAAAACAATGTAGAGATTGGGATTTTTTAAAATATGTTTCAAGTAAATCACATGTCAAAGCATTTATTTTAAACAAAGTTAATACAGTCAATAGAGCAACGTCATGAAATTCCAGTTTGGCTGAAAACCGATTTTCGACGCCAAATTTTGTAATTGTTGTAAGCAGTAGTGCACAGAAAATTTTACAAGGGTGTAGTCCACGGTCGAAAGTCCCCTCAATTCATACCTCAAAACACCAATTGATTTTTCTGATTTTGTTCACAAAAAAACAAAAATAATTTATGGAATGAATAATTAGCATTAATTAATAAAACAAATTGTACTTAATTAAAATTTACGTTATATATATATGATTATCATCAATCGAAAAGAAAACTCAAGGGCTTTGCAGGGGTGTCCGGACGCCCAGGATACACCCTTGTGTGCACCACTGGTTGTAAGTCTTTTTGAACGACTACACTGTTGCGAAAAATTCCGATGCATTGTTACGAGCGTTACAAACCCCGAGGCGTAACAATGCGTGGCTTCTTACTAGGAATCATTCAAGTTCACTCTCCAGGAAAACGCGTCTAATCACTTCCAAAATACAGCTAGAAAGTATAGTGCGCGTTATATGGCGGATTTTGCTGTATATAAAATGGATAGATATTAATTCTCAAAAAAAGTGAATTACCGTTTTAAATAAATGTTTGTGAATTTGAAATTTGTTTTATATGTGCTCTCTAAATTATATTAAAAGACGAGTCTAACGAATTTTCCATACATCGAACTTTTTTCGGGATTTAGCAACTTTGTTAAACAGTGGTCCGACTAATTAGATTAAGTGCTATTTGTATCCATTCAGTAAGGATCTTTACGAGAAAAGTCTCACCCTAGCGCACCAGGAGGTCTTATGCACATGTGGCAAAGAACTGGTAGCAAACAAAAAGACTAGTCAACCCCCCCCCCCCCCCCATTTCCTGGAAGGCGAGCTTCCTAATATGCCTGTGTTATTCAAAGGGAACTGCCTATCTGTGAACACGAGAGTATTACTCCTCGCGACGACGTCAACTGACTTCCGGTGGAAGCAATAATTTACTTCAGGCACGCCAGAGCCGCTGGTAAATATCGGATCGCCCAGACGTTTATTTAATATCAATTTATTAATTTTTTCATCTGAGGGAAATTAGCTTCATCGAGAAAATTGTTTTTGTCTGAAAGATGAAAAGACGTCCTTGTGTTTAACTTCTTTCGTTCTTCTCTCCCCTTCGGATATTCTGGATTTAAGTGCAGAATTTTATATTTTCAAGATAGAAGAATGTTTTTAAAACGTTTCGTCAGTCTGAGTCTTAAGAATGTTCATGGATCGCTTTGCTTTAATTCAGTGGTCTTCAAACCGTGTTCCACGGAACCCTGGGGTTCCACGAGTAGCAATAAAAAAACGAAAAAAACTTATGTATGTAAATGTGTGTGTGGTATATTACTTACTAAATTGAATATTTTATTGTTTACTATCCCGTGTTCCATGAGATAATTTTTTACCCGTTAATACAATGTCTTGCAAAACTAAATAGTTTTCTAATGGAAAATGCACCTTTTTATATTTGTGGAAAACACCTACAACATATCACAGGTGTACGATGTTAAAAATCTAAATTTAAGCAAGAACAGATCATAAATTTCATGTTGCAAATTCATGCAAAATACACAGTGTATCTCACACAGTTAAACATTTTAATGTCATTCAGAACAATGTGTACAAGTGAAAAATAGTTTTTCAATGTAAGTGGTTGCAAAACAAAGTATATAAAATGAAACTCTGAATACATGTAATGAGAATGCAGTTATTCTCAATAGACCTAGACTTCCACAGTTTGTGTGAAAAAATCCCTAGATTTCCTTAAACTTATGCATGTAGTGACATTTGCATCACGGATTAATATTATTAATTAAATTGTAGTAAAAGTAGATTAAATTTTTTAATTAATCCACCATTTTTAATTGCTTTAACATTGATCTATTGTTGATCTATACTTTGATTATCTTAAGATAAATACTTCTAAATTGTGTGTGTTAAATAGTGTTCCACGAAGTTGAAAAGTTTGAAGTAAGTGAATATTGACGTCGCACTGTTCAGCTACACGAGGGCTTTTGGCGACGGAACTCGTAATTTTGAACCATGGTCAAGTGACGAGGACGACACGCGAGCTAGCACCCCTCTCCTAACTACCACACCAATGGGAGGACGTTTGAGCTCTCGACAGATTTAACGTGCATCGTTCCCCTACACGGCGAATCTTTAGTGGTGTTGGGCTCGAACTCATGACATGCCAGCCACGATCCGATACCTTGAACACCAGGCTACCGCGGCCCCGAAAAAGTTTGAAACTCATCTATATACAGGAGAAAAGCGACTCACTCGCGGTATCACCGGGACTATTAGACATGCAGACTTGAAATACGGTAGGAATGTTCCTTTCATAGAGTAGAGATCCGCTACGAACGGATTTTGAAAAAATCGACCCCATCGTTGTTACCAGGAGTTAAAGGCAGGGGGAACGGACGTTATAGATAAATATATACTCTCATTTTTTGAATTATTAGACGTTCGGACTTTGAACTTGGTACACACAAGCATGTTTCTTTCAATGAGTAGAAATCCGCTACAAAAGGGGCTTTCGAAAACTGACTTGGGTGGGAAAAAGAGGCCTTGGAGATAAAAATTGCTATTTTTGAACTGTAAGATCCATATACTAGAAATTCAGTAAGCATGCGTTTTATAAAATCGAGATCCGCTAGCAACGAAATTAATGGGAATCGGAACGAGCGGGGGGGGGGGGGGTGCGAGGAGTTAGTTTCCGCTTTCGAGCTACTAGACCTACAATAGTGAAATTTGGCGTGCATGTTTTCTTTTATTGAGTTGAAAATCCGCAAGAATGGTTCTTATGGAAGTAGATTCAAAAGGAAAATGTAGGGGGGGGGGGCATATTGATAAATTCCATTTTTTAACCATTAGACTCAATTTAGCAATTTGGCAACATGTTTATTTTGTTGAGTTGAGATCCGCCCTCAATGGGTTTGCGAAGATCTATGTACTTTAGGGATGGGGTTAAGGGAGCGTAGAATAATTTACTTCAACTTTAGAAATTCAAGTCCTGTCCTTTTTAACTCAAGGTGAGGCAGTGGCGTAGTATACACCCCCGCATCGAGGGGGTACAGAGTTCTAGGGAGCCCAAAGCCTGACTGCCACCAAGTACCTACCCTCTTAAAATCCAACATGGGGGCCATAAACTTGACTTTGCAGAGGGCCTAAATGTTCTCCGTTATGCCACTGAGGCGAGGGCTATAAGAATTTTTTTCAATACAGTCGAATGCTTAATGCTGGAACAGATCAATAATTTGTATAAACAGTATATTCATACAACATGCAATACCCAGGCGAAGAGGCGCTATACATCTCAGCCAGTTAAATTACGAAAGGGACACCGCGACCTATTTTCTCTGTCATTATTTGAAGAGGTACTAGTGGGGCGGGTTTCCTAATTCTGAACCATAGTCTGTTGTTTGTTGTTTCTTATCCCAGATGTGGTGTAGCTCAGCTACACCATCTCCATAAAACCAAATCCAGAAATAAGATAGGATTTCCTAAAACCTCGTCATGCGAAAACTCAAGCAATTCAGAATATGACTGGGAGAGGCCTGAACAGCCTCGCACCTAGGACATTCCGGGAAGACATTCCGGCCCTGCTGAAAAGTCAGAGACTTGATATGGCCGCTAAAAAAGCGTGACAGAACGTCTGCTGATACCTAGGAATATTAAGTTGGTGACACCAACTAGGTTTTTTCACAAAATACCAAGGGTGAGCAGGGGTATTTTTCAAATTGCATTCAATTCCAACCTTTAATAGAGGAGAGTTCAGCAAAAGTTATACAAGTGTCACTCTTCAA
>BMAO01020309.1:0-17161 GCA_019973975.1 Trichonephila clavata
AAAGGAAAGCAAGTGTGGAAGTGACATCATAAATTCTCGAATTCGAATGCGAACTCGTATCAAAACGTATAAAGAAAACAAAGATGCAATTAAAATTTTAAAAAAAAACGAAAAACGTATTACATTGACTAAGTAATTATCATTCACATCATCAGAGAGAATCAGCGACAATTTTTAATGAGATGGATGTTCCGGCTCTTTTGCCTTTTATGCTTTATCTTTGTTACAAAGTTGATTACTCAATTCAAAGTGTTGACACATTTCTGAATTATTTTCTTTTTCATTTTGTCATGAAATATCTCATTACATTCTTGTCTTCTTACTCTCCTGTAAAACTAGTTATTGAAAATAGTAGTAGCGTTCTTTTCTTTCATCATCGTCTAGGTTACACAGTTATTTTCTTTTCAATAAATTGCATTTAATTTTATAAGGAATTGAAGTATTGCGATATATATGCTTATTTTAATATCTCATAATCAGCACAAATTTTCTAAAAGTGCGCAAACGTCTTTTAACTGTTTATTTTTCCTAATAATATAATCCATTATCTACTATTTAGAATCGACAGCAGTTAACTATTCAACTTCTTTTTTTTTAAATTAGAATCAAATTTTACCTTTTCACTTTCTGGTATTGTGTAAAATGTTTTTAAATTTTAATAACTTTTTCTTTTTGCATAAAACAAGTATTTGAATAATGATAAATCCTCTATTTTTGATTTCACAAGAATAGTGACGAGTTGCTTAAAAAGTATTATGAATTCGATAATGTTAAATTTCAAAAATTGCTTGAGTTATATTGTTTTAACAAATCAAATACTTATATAAGGACATGAAATAATTTGCAAAAGAGGTTATTTTTATATACTTTTATAAAGCACTTATGATATATAACCATAATCCAAAATAATATCACAGTATTAATTATAGAAAAAAATTTTCTACAAATAATGAATAGTTTATATGAAAAATTGCTAGTTAGTAATTTTAAAAATCGTATTCAAATAGAAAAACATATATTTGTCTTACACTGAACATGTTTTTATAAACGCCACACTTTAAAGCAACACGAGGGCTTTTGGCGAAAGACTTCATAATTTGAAACCACGGTAAAGAGAGAGGATGAAACTTGAGCCGGGACCTCACTCTCCTAACTTCCACAACAAAACAACGTTAGGACTTAAAACCACGACAGATTTAACATGCTTTCGCCAATCTACATATCAGGTTTTTGGCAACAGGCTTTGAACCCGCGTCTCGAAAAGAGTGGCCATGAATTCAGGACTATACCCACGAGTGTACCGTGGCCACGAATATTTACACAGTTTATGAAGGCTTCAAGAATATAATCACACACTAAAAATAAAAATAATTAAACCAAATACCATATATTAAAAAGAATTTCGAATAATTTAAATTTGTATTTAATATGACTTTTTTTTTTTAAAAATTCAATGGTAAAAGATGCAAATTATATCAATTTAAAAATGGGGGGGGGATGTATAAGTAGTTTTCTAGCATTGCAGCAAAAATTATTCAGCTTGGATTTTTTTTTTTTCCAGTTATTTTAGAAAGGATTAGTTTTGTGTTGAAAGACTTAATGCTTTTAGATAACTTTTCGTTTTAAGCGCCATTAACTTTTTTTTTAAAATTCTTTTTAAAAAAAACTGAAAAGTCCATCTGATTTAAATTGAATTGGTAAGTCCTATTGTTTTAGTATTATTATTTCCATTTTACAATAAAAAGACTCGTTCCATTTTTTATTAATCTAGCAATTTATTTAAAAGATTTATAACTGCAAAAATATTTAAAGCGTTCTGTCGGAGGAAAAAATGCAAATTTTTCAGAAAACTCAGGATTTCGGAAAATATTACAATTTTTATTGATGGCGCAAATAACAACCTTATTTCTAATCCTTCTTCTTTATGCGTTCCTTAACTATTAGAACAGATTTTACAAAAAATTTATTTTAAATTAATGAAACTATACAATACGCATGAAAAATATTTTTTTTAAAATTTGATTTTCAAAACACAATTAATGTTTTTTAAAAAAAAATGTACCTATTAATAGTGTTTAAGTGCATTGTAATTCATGAAAATAGAACAAAATGAGAGCAATTTGTATCTTTCGTTCCCCTTATCAAAATTGTTTGTGTGTAAAGATAGATAGATAAGCACAAATACAAAAATACAAAAATTCGGTTTATTGTTTGTTTCAATGTGTAACATTGTACAATTTCTCAACAAACATTCGTTTCAGTTTTTATTTGTTTTAAAAAGTACTCTTGTTTACACTTGTTTTTTTTTAGGCTTAACATCATTTTTCTTTCTAAGTTTTTTTTTTCACTTACTATTGCACTATTACTACGAAAATTTCTGCTGCAGGGGAAGGTTGGATCCTGTAAAGTAGTCTTAACCCTATTTCACTGTCCTAAATCAGTGCCAGCTTTAGAAAACATAATAGTTTTCCACTTTGGCCTGTTGACTTTTTATATGTCTACTTACATTTTGGCTGGACTATATAGGTTATCAAATCCATTTTCTACCATTCTTTGCTTTGTAGGATTTACAATTCGTCTTCTCTTTTTCTTACAAATGAGTACCTCTGAAGACCTCCAGTGTAAAGGATCTGATGAACGTTAAAACTGTCAGGACCCAAAGTCCTCCCTATGGCGTGGTGTGGAAGTTTGGTAAAAGGGTGCCAGCTCAGTTTTCGTCCTCATCATTTGACTATAGTTCAAAAGTATGAGGCCCCTCACCAATAATAGCCCTCCTGTTGCTTCATAGTGTGACGTTAATATAACTCTCATTCTATCGTGACAACCTGTTATGTGAATGGGTATTAATATTGCACTATTCAGCTATTCGGGGGGTTTTGTGACGAACTTCATATTTGTTGGACTTTAATTTCTATTACTATTTGTTTTATATTGTTTTCCATGATTTTTAACCTCTGATTTCATTTACTCAGGCTCACACATACATATTTTCTTTTCTCTTGGAATAAATATTTCATAAAATTTCCTAGCTTTTATTTGACCTTATAAACAGACTGAAATAGAGAAGTTTGAATGTAACTCTTTAAATAATGCACAACATATCAAACGTTAACGTATGCGAATACCGTTATATATTTTACGTATTTAAATACAATAAGAATCCTGTCACGGACGCCAACTATTTTATGAATTTAAGTTACGCTTTAAATTAATTTTATGGCGCCAGGAAACAAACTAAGCCGTCATTTATTCCAATAAAATCTTTTATTAATAGAACACAGCAAATTAAAACATTATTTACATTTAATCTTGTTGAGTAGGTCACATTCTACTTCGCCAAACGATTATGTTTTAATTATTTTTAATGTAGATGAACAATATTAACATGCTGGCATACTGTGGGGGGGGAAAACGATAATTTACCGCACACCTCAGTTAATTTCAAAACACGCGTCTTATTTTTAATATATTTAATTTTTTACTAAATAAACATACCATTAAATAACTCAGTAAATACTGCAGAAACAAAACAATGGGCTAAATTCATGTGACGTCATAATCACATGATAATTTTAAACCACGTGTTTTTAGCCAATCAAGTTCAAAAACACGTGTGACGTCTTAGTCACGATAAATGCAATTATCTATTTTCAGCAAATCAGTGCATGCACTTCGTTGTTGCCAAATTACGCTTTTTACAAAAACTGTTTTTTAAAAAAATTAACATTTGTCACTTTATTTAAAAGTACATGTATAAAACAAGACTTTTTTTTTCTTTAATTTTAAAATCTTTTTGCAGAAATTTCTTTTTATAACTCTTGAGCATCTTTACCCAACTATGCAATTTGAAATTTTACCTAAGTTTTACTAATAGAATAAAAGTACGAGCTAGTTTATTGTCCGTTTTGAATTCAATGTAGAACACGTGTTTATATTATCATGTGACCGTCATGAATTTAATCCATTCAACTCTCTCATTAAATTTTGGAACAAAACGTATAAAAAGAAGAAAATGAGACATTTTACAAAATTATCGTGATATTTTAACAACAAACACTTCAGACACCTTTACCAAAAATTTTTCCTTCTTAAAAAACTCTGAAACAGCACCAAATCCACAAACTCCTTGCGAGCTTGTTAAGTAAACGATCAATAAAGTGTCACTTTTCGTGATAAGTGGTAGATTCTAAATGAGCGTCATAAAATTACTGAGACACGCATTTCTGGTATTATTCCAAAGCATTATTTTATGACAGAGAAGCGATACTAACACTTTTTATCCCTGTAAAGTCGCTGCAGTATTCGCCATCTGAAGTAGATTTCGAAAGTTGCCCGCTTATCGTTCCGAGCGGATGTAGTACCGTAAAAATGACAACGGTGATTCCGATAAATGGCATTTTATTCCAACGTCCAATTATTTCCAAGTGGAAAAGTTTCGAATGTAGCGTCAAAGAGCGCTCAAGAGTGAAAGAAGGCAGAGTCATCTTCTTAAAACTTCTGTGCATGCATTTTAAAAATAAATGAGCATGTTTATTTCTTGAGTGGAATAAATTGGACCATTAGTGGAACTAGGATTACGAATTAACTTGAAATTGGAGGGAAACTTTATTTTTTGAAACATTGCGCGTTGCCAGACTTCAGCCACTAA
The DNA here is from genome assembly GCA_019973975.1 of Trichonephila clavata. Taxonomy (NCBI): domain Eukaryota; kingdom Metazoa; phylum Arthropoda; class Arachnida; order Araneae; family Nephilidae; genus Trichonephila; species Trichonephila clavata. The sequence continues at coordinate 4,649 of BMAO01020309.1, forward strand.
ATCGTTAAATACATTGGAAAAATTCAGTAATCGATATATTAAAAGATGAGAAATAATACTTAGTTTATTTGTATTTTTATTGCATTAGTATGAAGCAAATGAAATGAAGATGAATCAGAAATTTATTTATAAATGCAGTGAAAATCATTTAACACAAAACTGCGGGGACTGAAATATTTTTTCTTGTTAAAAGAATTCCGTGTTAAAGGATATTGCAATAAAAAATATTCAACAAAATTAAGTTTATTAGAGTACATTGTATTTACACAGATATGTACGTATGAATGTATTTAATAAAAACTGTTCAAACATTTACGTAACTTTCTCTTTAATTATTGTTGAAAAAATTTATATCGATAGCAAAATCTTCATAGATTTCAATTTTCATCTTCTGTTGTTGATTAATAGACTTGAGAAGCTCCATCTTCCTTTTAAGCGAAATAGTAGTTTGCTTTCTACCTGAGCTCTTCGCCACTGTGCTCGCACAAAAAAATTCTTCTAAAATTGAAGCAAGTATAAAAAAAAAATTTTTAAGTTAATTCCTACTTAGATCAACAACTTAGTTACAATTAATATAAATGTGTATGTACATGTGACAGAATCGCAACATTAAGTGGCAATGAATTTTTAATAGTTATCATTAAAGTATCGCATTGTCATCTAAAACTATCGTGTATATAAAATTTCAGTTACACTGTTCAGCTTTGAAACGCGAGAGAAAAAAATCTTTTAAAGTTTTGACCCTAGTCGCTAAAAATGAAGCCAACGTGGCTGTATCTGTAATTATTCAAATAATTAATTTCAGTAAATAATTTTAATTAATTATAATTAAAGTATATATCCGTCTGGTTGCGACAACTTTTTTTTTTTAAAAAAAAAGGAGATATGGGGATTTTTTTGTTATTTTTTTTATTTGTTTAGTGCATTTTAAGAAAAATGTGCTAAAATTAAGAAGAGTAAAAGTAATTATTATTACTAAAATAGGAAAAGATAAGTAAAAATTGACAAAAAATAGCATAAACGCGGCCCATTCTGCACCAATTTTATATTTTTTCAATCTAATGTTTTGCTATATTATTCAATTTTGAAATGATCTTCGGGATAAGCGATATTTTCTTTTTTACAAAAACTAGAGCACTTTATCTCGGTTACTATATGAAAATGCTTAAAAAGACAGTGAATATATTCACATAAGGGACTGTAAATTTTGTAATAAAACAGTGATTGATAAATCTGAAGGTTATAACAAATCTACTATTATACAGAACTTTAAAAAAAATTCACAGTTAATTATGTTCAAAACTTTTTTAGCAATCGCAAACCCCGTTTGATTATTTTCAAAAAATCACATTTCGAGAAAAACACGTTTTAAAGTACGACATTTTGCTTAAAGTACTGGCATCTGCTTTTACTAAAACACTTGTAGTTTTTGTTCTACTGAACGGAAAATGATAAACTTGATATTTTTATAAAGCTAAAAAGATGGTCCACAAAATAAAATCATAAAAAAAAATTTGTCAATTTTTGGCAAAATTCACAATAATAGGGTAGTCGGATACCTTAAATTATCTCTTATTGTTACCCAAAACAATAGTGTATAGAAAATTTCACCTCAAATGAATGCTTTAAAATGTGAGAAAAAAACCTTTTCAAGTTTTAACCGAAGTCGCCAACGTGGCAGTATATTTATAATTCTTTGAATAATTAGTTTTAATCAATTAATTTGTATTAATTATAATTAAATTACTGTATTGTCATCCAAAATAGGCGTGTACATAAAATTTCATCTCAATTGAGTGCTTTAAAATGTATTTTATTACAATTGAAAATTTGAACAAGATAAATATATAGAGAGAGTGAGCTACAGTAGGAATTGAAAAAATGTGAATCAAGCCAATCTCACTGATTTTTACCCACACTTTGATTGTCACCAAATTTCAAAGCGAACTTTTGAGAGATGAGATGGTTTTGCGTGGTATTTGTAGGGAAGAAGGGCAAAAGTAGCTAAGATAAATAAAATTGGTTAGTGTCGCAGGCTATTCTGAGAGCATTTGAAACCCAATTTAGCCTGCTTTTTACGAAACATGTGTGTGAAACCACCTTTCTTTCATTTTACACTCCTCTTAAATCTAGCCTGTGTGGCTAGTGTTTTTCGTATTTTGTTCATTCCCAGAAGGGAAATCTTTTCATGTTGACTTCTTAAAAGGGTAAGTGAATGAGTATTTGTTAATGTCACTCTTAACGCAATATGAGGCTAATGGCAACGGACCTCGTGATGTTGAACCTCGGTCAATTCTTTAAAAGGAAAAAAAAATATCTCCTCTCAAAAACTAATTAAATATTAGTTCAGCAAGTTAAATAATGACTTAATAACAATGATTCTCACTTCTTCAGGAGATAAAAAATTTCAAGGTACACTTTTTGTACAAAATAATTAAAAAAAGAGGTGTGTTGTAAAATGTATGTTGTCATCTCAAAACCCCATTAAGTTTTCAGATAGTGTATACACAAGTTTTCGTATTTTCCCTGTTTTATTTTCACCTGAAAATTTAATACGCAGTATGTTTGTTCAAAGGTAACGTGTATTTTGAAATGGTGTTATAAAACTCAATTAAAAGACTTCGCGAGCTCAGTCAATTTGATAAAAACTGCAGATTAAATTATGTTACAGTAAATATATAATCCACAATAATAATAAAATTTAAGAGTCGTATTTATAATCTTAAGTCAGTGCTTCTCAAAGTTTCGAAATTAAAGACCCAATTTTCATTCATAATTTTTATCACACACACCCTTTATACAATAACAATATATTGAATGCAATTATAATGTATATCGACGCTAAAGCTACAATACGAGCTTAATTACAAACTGTAAAAATTAAAGAGATAAGTATTAAATTGTGTGTATGACATTCTTAAGGGAGTCACTAGTAATTATCAAACTTGTTCTTAACTTAATATTGATAAATTAATTATCAAATACATTGAGCAATACTAATACATTTATAAGCATATTATTTCAGTGTAAATGTCTATTTTATTATCTCAGAATGTATTATGTTTTGTTTTCTTTCAATAATTGAATAATTTTTTTAAAAAATTAACCTCTTATTTCGATTTTTCATTATAATCGCACCCCCCACGTATGGTTATCACGCTCCTCTAGGGGGCGCGCCCCACAGTTTGAGCAACGCTGTCCTAAGTATAACTAGACAGAATTATATAAGAAATATTAGCCAAAGTAGAATAATATCAAACTTTTGGCCTTAGGAACCAAGAATGCAGGTTTAAACAATGTTTTAAGACCCGCTAACTTTCACCAGTAATTTGCCTATACTGTTGTACTATAAGGAAATGAAAAAGTACTATAAATACATAGTACATCACCAAATTAAAGAATTGTCTTTTTTCAATCTTAATGTGCGATTCAATTGACAAAGGTCGGTCAAAAATCGGATGAAGTTTCATTGCATAAATTATTCTTTTTATATTTTCCTGTAATCTCACAAAATTTGAAAATTGTAAGGAAAAAAAATTATGATAACTTTTATGTTCTTTTTTTTATTCATACTCCAATAGCAAATAAAACTTTTAGCTGATTTTTTTTTTCAGAAAAAAAATTACTTCTGTTTTTTATCATTTCAAATGCTAAAGCTTTTTTTACATCACGTCAAATGCTTTCATATTTTTTCTAACTATTACTGTTAATATATGTAGCAAAAGGTGATATAAGTTTTTAGACTGAAGCAATGCTTATTTTTTTTTAAATTGCTGAATTTGTAATTTATACATTTTTAAAGGAATTTCCAAAAAGCATTCACAAAAAAAAAGTATTTCAGAATATTAATTATGTTATCACAAAACCTTTACCAACTTTTGTCATACATAGTTTGACGTACTTGTAAATCAAATGGAATGTCTTTACATCAAATATTAGAAGAGGAGTAACATTTTAAAATCCAATCAAGAATTTTAAAAATTTTCCTTAGAAATAAAATGGTTAGCTTTTCGTGGTAACTTGAACATAAAAACTGTTTTACATAATATAGTGAACAACCAAAAAATTTTAGAAAACCATTTAAGGCTGTTTTCGATTAATGTTAAAGAATAGGACCCGAATTTGTAATATTTTTTCAAATATAAAAGAATGAAACTTCAATGTTATATTTTGGCTCCACTATCTTATAAAGGACAGCATATTTTATCATACTTCTCATTTTTAACTCATTTAATCCATTTTTTCTGGTATGAAACGTGTTTCGCGTTTTTTCTCCTATATCGTAATGTTAAATGAGCTATCCCTTAACATGTTATATTAAAAAAAAAATAATTATTGAATATTTTGAGATAGAAAGAGAGAGAGAGAGAGAAATTTTAAAAATACTATATTATTAATAGATGTGTGATTTATAATGTAGTAAATTTGTTTGAAAATTTAGGCATTTTGCTATCTAAATATGTGTTACGCGCTTCGTTCAAGCTCTCGTACATTTGCTGAAGATAGCCTTAAGATATCCGACTACCCTAAAATTGTGAATTTTGCCCAAACTTGACAAATTTTTTTTATGATTTCATTTTATAGACAATCCTATTAGCTTTATAAAAATACCCAGGTTATTATTTTCCGTTCACTAGAACAAAAACTACAAGGGTAAAAGCAGATGCCATTACTTTAAGCAAGATATGTCATACTTTAAAACTCGTTTTACTCGAAATGTGTTTTTTTTTTAAATGCTCAAAAGGGGCTAGCGATTGCTGAAAAAGTTTTGAAAATAATTAACTGAAAAGTTTTTGTGTGTGTTCTGTATAATAGTAGAAGTGTTTTAACCTTCAGATTTATCAATCACTGTTTTATTACAAAATTTACAGTCCCTTATGTTAATATAATCACTATTTATTTAAGCAATTTCATATAATAACTAATACAAAGTGCTCTAATTTTTGTAAAAATCAAAATATCTCTTATCCTGAAGGTCATTTCAAAAATGAATTACACAGCAACACATCAGAATTGAAAGCTTGAAAATTTGTTCATAAACTTTTGGTACAGAATGGTCCCTGTTTATGTTATTTTTCGTAAACTTTTACTAATTTTTTCCCATTTTAGTAATAATATTTTTTTTCGTCTCAATTTGAGCATATTTTTCTTAAAATGTACTACACAAATCTAAAAGCAACAAAAAAAAATCCCCATATCTTCATTTTTTAAAAAAAAAGTTGTCGCAAGTAGTCGAATACCTTAACAAAAGATTTTTTATATAATAAAGTATCATGTCCCCTTAAAAGATATTGAAATCGTTCAGTTTCTTAGTGTATCTGTTCATAAGAAATTAAATTTCTCTAACTCTCAAGAATTCCCTCGAAAAAAAATTTATACTTTTATCATGAAATATTTATCAGGAAACAAATCATTAACAAATCGATCGGAAGTAAACAAATTCTGTACTATCAGAAACAATAAAAGTACTTGTAGTGATTCAGCGCTCTTATTTACCCTATAGAGTTCACAAACCGATAGCGGCAACTTTTTCAAGTCCGGTAACGCTGAGATACGTGGATCTCTTTAAAATTTCTAAGCAATCTCCAATATCTTCCAAACCGTTCGACAGGAAACTGATAAAACACCCCTTTCTAGTGTTAAAACATGAATGAAACCCGAAAGATCAGTCTGTGCTACTTTTGGTGTTACTACAACAGATTGACAGGAAGCAAAGAGTTGATAGATGTATTTATCTTCGAACTCTCTGCTGCCTTATCACTATGCAGGCGAGGTGTCAATAATGAAAGTATCGTGCGAAGGGGAAAGCTTATCTGTAAAATGTTGTGAAAAGGCCATGTTTCTTACTACTTTAAGGCTCCTAATGGGAATTTGTTGTACTTGGAGCATCTACTGAGCATGAAAAGCAGTAATCGTAAATTGCGCACAGTAATCTGCATCTGAGGAAAAGGAAGCCGCATTGCGGAAATAGATTTGATGGATTGATTGTAAAACGAACTTCCGATAATCAGTTTGTGTGATTCGAATTACTGTTGTTGAAGGGAGTGTTATTATAGCTGTTTCCGGAGTTAAGGTAAACATAGAATCAGATTTTGAGAGGAAATGAATAGATTTAGGGAAAATATGACGAGTAGATTAAGTAGTAAGAATATTATATTAAAAATAAACATATCTTCTGTTGTTTATTGCAGAAATTTTAATCATGTTAAGAGAGTCAATGAAGTGTATTTTAAAGTGTGGTTTTAACCTTGGTTGGATTTTTTATAATTTACGATAAAATTGAAAATGAGTATGATATTAATTATGAAAAGCATAGTTTTACATTTAAAACTTTTTTTTAGCCAATCGTTAAAAAACCTCGTATTTATTCAAACCTAAGCCACACAACATATTCTCAACACCTTTTTGTGAAAAAATAAAGAATAGTGTAAAATTTTTAATCTATGTCCATATTTACGAAATTTAAATATATATATAATAGAACTATAAAATGGGGTGAATAATTAATTTATTTTATCAGTATTAAAACTTTTAAATACATTCATGAACCTTTAATTGCTCTAATCGTCAGAATCATATTCAATTTCCTTCAGCCATTGAAATTTTCTGCATTAATTTAAGGGAAAAGGGAGGCTTATATAGATTCGAATAAATACAATAATATACTTTTGTATAAAGGCTATCTCATACTGAATTAATTCATTTTTCTCCAAACAATTTAATAATGTCTCTATATATAGCTTGAATTTCTAATTATTAAAAACACATCGTCCTTGTTACTTTTCTTTTCGATTAAATTTTTTTTTTCAGAAACATGTTTTGACCAAGTGCGTTTTTATAGTACCCGTATATATTTTTGTATGTTTTACTTTCATTAAAATAAAATGTATCTTTTTCTGAAAAAGATTTCAGAACGGATTATAGCAATAATGAAAAGTACTAATTTCAAAATTACTAATAAAAATGCCATGCAATCGGAACAGAAAAGAAAATTAATTTAATAGCTTTAGACTTTCAAGCTGCGAGAATGATCATTTGTTTCTGTAAGAACTATTAAATTTCTCACATCTGTAAAAAGAACTAAACTTTTATATTTTAATCGAAAATTATTTTGTTGAAAGATGGGAAACATTTTTACTTTAAAACTTATGTTATGATATCTGCAAGATATTGCATTTACTGTTAATGCTGCATAATGTTTCTCATTTTTGAGGAAAATTATTTTTTATTTCTCCTATAAAAAAAATTCGTGTTCTTAAAATGAACTTTAAAATTTTTCAAATTGATTTTTAGGATTAAATAAAATATCAGCTTACTTTTCCCATAAAAATACATAAGGAAAAATGCGTTTCATGATTAAATTAAAGTTTTAAAGATACAGTTAATCGGTTTATTTAATAAAGCACGAAGGAATTTTTTCAAAAAACAAGAATTTGTATAGTTTAGCATAAAATTTACTGTTGAAATTATTTTTCTGAATAGAAAATTACAGAATATTTATCTAACCCTAAATTGAAATTTAAATATATTTCTTAAAATAATGGAACACATTGTTCTCTAATAGAAAAATATATTTAAACTGCTGGTGTAAACTTAATATTATCATTTTATTTGTGAAAATAAATTATAGTATAAAAAAACTAAAAAATACCCTTATAGTTCGAACTAAGTTGTAATTTATTCTTTTAGTCGCCAAATCTGGAAATGGGATCTGAAATTAGTCACCAGATACGGTATGGGACCTGAAAGTGGGAAATCATTAATCCTAAAGATCCTGATCAAGACAATGGAACAAGATTATTAAATTATTGTATTGCAATCGGTATTGAGTATATTGAGTTCAAATTTTCCGTTAAAATACAAGTGAAGCTTATAAAAGGGGGTGTTAACATCCAATCCCTTTCAAGTGTTACCGCAATTAATTGATAAAAAAGTAAAATTAAAAAAGTAAATGATTGGAAGGAATTACTAAAGAGTCGTAGTTTTGGTTTTCACGATGATATTTGTATTGAATGTTACTGCCAGAGCTCAGGGACATCTTAAAGACTTTTTGAGATCATGGGTCCCTACACAGAAGTAAGCTCTGGGGCCCACACTCAAATGTAGGCCCCACTTATGACCCTTAAAAGTAGACGGTACATAGTATGTGTCGTCAAATTCTCGAAAACGATAATCCGAAACAGATAAATGTGCATGACTTACAATAGCGCACACTGCCGCATTTTAACTGAATAAGTAATGATGGTGTGGGCCAAGTCTATACATGGACAACGGACATCACATAAAGCCGCTTGATCTATCCCGGAAATCTCAGTTTTTCGGAGAGTACAACCGGAAAAAGCATTTGACCGTTGAAATTACTCGAATCATGATCTTACTAAAGAGTGAGAACGAGACGAGCCCCCCCCCCTCCTTTGCGGCCAAGGCCTGAACTCTGGTCCAGTTGGCCCATGCCTTAAGACTTCCCTGCCAGAGCTGGTGAAAACCGCGGCTACGTGCCTTGGTATTGCATGAAATAGGCTTTGGATGCTACGTTGGAGTATGGTAATCCACGCTGCAAATATGTTTAATTTTTAATTGTAATTAAATTTTAAAAATTTATTTTTAAATTTTTGTTTTAAAATTCCATTTTTAATAAGCAAGGGGGAAAACAGCTCATTGATTGAATTTTTTAATATTTTAACAAAAAATTCTCAACGTACTGTGAATGGAAATAATTTTATAACTACAAAAACCTATAATACTATATTTTAGTCTAAAAAGGGAGGGGAAAAGGATGCGAGAGGTTGTTTATAGTTAGGGTTTGTTCTATGTGTATAATTTATACATAATGATTTACATTTCTCTAGATCAGATATTCCCAAACTTTTGTGACTCATAGACCCCTTGCCCTGTTTGGGGTAGACTCCTGCTTAATTAATATTGAATTTTTGTAAATTTATCAGCTTAAATGTCTTTTTAACAGCTGGTTCTACTACTGATTTAAAGTAATTAAATTTTTAACTGTGATGAGTATCATGCTTAAAACTTAAAAAGCACACATGTTAACTAGTTAAATTAAAAGCTAATTAATACATAAAATAACTAAACAAAAAAATATTATTTTAATGGGAGGAATGAATCTGACGCTACAATAACAAATTTTCAGCATTCGGTATCAATCTAGTCAGGTTTAACCTCAAATCTCCTCAGTTAGTAGTGTCCAGTTTTTTTCTTTTTTGTTTTTGTTTTTGATATTGGCAAGCGCGCTGAAACTCCTCATCAGGAAAAGCAATTAAAAGTTTACTCATGATATTCCAGAATTCGGGACAAATTACAGGTTGTCTTTTTAAAGCCAAAATCGTTGACATCCGTTTCTAAACTTTACTTTAAGATCTTCGTTAGTGCTTATTCCGATCAGTTCCTACTGTAATGTGACATTTTTTTTTCAATGCGAGTATATGAATTCATTGCCTCTGTGATATCACCGTATAATCAAAGCACTCTCAAACCTAGTTTCAAAATTTGACTAAAAGGCATTTTAATGTTGATCGTAGTTGTTAAAACGTCCTGACAGATTGTCTGCGACTCATTGAGAAACTGAGAAAATTCGGGACCTCCTGTATATGCTTCTTTAGCTTAATTCTGGAAACAAATGCTAAAATAGGGTTCTTGTTTTAATAGAATGTTGTCATCTTGTAAGTGCAAATTAACTTCATTAAATATAGTAAATAAACCTGTTAAATTAGCAACATTTAGTTTTCACTTGATTAAATTTTCTTTAAAAATTAAAGTCACGATCTAATTTAATGAGAGACACTATCACACACAGCCCCCTCCCTAACACCTCATGGACCACAATATTATTTTTTCGCTGACGTAAACCCCTTGCAGGTCATAATAGACACCTAGAGGTCGATATAAACCACTTTGGGAATCACTGCTCTATAGATACTCCATGTATTTCAAATACATAAATTTCCTGTATGTTACGTTTTGAATTCTACATGAGATCGTACAGGAATAAATAATGTATCCACTTCCAACAGAAATGCGGAAATTGCTGATGATTAGGAACTCGTTATCCCATTGCAGCAACTTCCCCTTCGATAAGCTTTTCGTCAAAGCGAATCTTCATCGGTCACTCACTTCCTTTGTGACTGATGAAGATTCGTGGCCATTCAGTATTCATCGACATTTGAACAAATCGGAAGTGTTCATTTCCCATACAGTAGCATTACTTATTCCCTTGAAGTATAGACGTGCATTCAACAGTATCTTTCAAATGATGAAATGCATTCAGGATTTAGATTTCAAAATATGAATCTGTTCGATTTAAGTTTATTGTCAAGTATTTGATTCTGTTCGTGATTTCATGACTCTTAGAGATCCATTTATTCTGTATTTATTGTAACTGAATCATTTCGCTACTGGATTGCTACAGAATATTATTCGTAGCGATCCTGATTAATTTGGTTCGATTTGATTGATGTTGCGCTTCAAGAGTGCTCAATAGAACGCCCTCTTGAGGAACTTAATCATAACTCATGCCCGATATTTGTCATAACGCACTGATCATTAACCTGGTCCTTTTTTATTAAATGTCATATTTGGTTCAGCATTGGTCAATTTATTGTTCCTAACATTTTTATTATCTGAAGCGAGCAGAGTATTTTTCATATCGTTATTCAGTCAAATTCTAAGAAATACTAACAAAATATTTGTAAAAAAATTTTGAAAAATTGCAAAAAAATATATTGATAATGCAAAATATCTTTAAAATTCTTTGATACTGGGATCATATTTAAGTTTTAAGACTTTTACATTTTATAACAGCATATAGCACAATGTTAATCAAAATTACTAGTTCATAGGGTAAAATATTTAGTTCTATTTAAATTTCTTTTCTTTATTTGGAACTAATTTTTAACTGATTATTTTAATTATACATTATAAACGATGTAGATGAAAATTCTCTTCCATATTATTATCGTCTGCTTTAATTCATGTAACTCTAATTTATCTAATTATTTTATTTATTTGCTGATATAAAATATTTTATGGTTAAAGTTATGTTGCTTAAGTTGGCATCTTTTGTAATTATTCTGCACACGATTTCAGTCAGTAAAAAGAATTCAAACGCGATATAGACGCTGGTTAATCTTAATATGTATTTAATTTGTACATATTTTCCATGTATCTTCATTCATCTGGTGAGCTTTATGATCATTTGTGAAATTATAAGATTAAAAGGCTTCCAAGTGTAAACTTTGGCTTCTTTTACTCACAAGTGATGTAATGAATTATGATAAAAGCTATTGTAATTGTGAAATAAATATATATGAGCAGATATTCGGAAATTCAAAGTCAAAAATAAACTGAAGCAAAATTCAAAAGTTTAATCTCAAAAGTCAACAAAATCGTAAAAAGAAAATTTTTATTTCATGAGCTAAAATCGTGTAACGTCATAGTCACATGTAAATACAATCACGTATTTCCAACGAAGCAGTTTAAGCGCTTCACTGTTGCCAACGTTTGCTTTCTGCAGAAACTTTCTTTTAAAAAGTACATATTTGTTAACAATAAGAACGCACAAAGGTGAAAAAAATGCACTTAATTTAAAAGTACAAGTATTATATAATTTTTTTAAACCCGGAAGGGATAGCGCGTAACACAGAGTTACCCCAGGGTCACGAAATCTTTAACTTTGGGAAAACAGTTTATTTGTTACCAATGACCTTGTCAGTATCCTGCTATATAACAATCTTCATGGGAACTGAAATAGATTTGTCACATTTCTCTCTCTTTTCTGGGAGTGCCAAGCGTTTTTTACAATTTTAAAGTACTTGGGGTGACTGAATTCCCTGCACAATTACTTTTGTCTCAAAATATTTTCAATAAATCGGCTACATTTTCCCCTGTGAATAACTTAGTGGTTGTAATTTCTGTGTTGCACGGCTCGTTATGGTTTATAAATGTAAATGAACAGAATATTAAAAAAATAATAATAAATGGGTGATCTTTGTTGGATGAAGTTGAAACTGATTAAGCAAGAGAAGAACCTGATAAAATAATGAATTTTAATCGAGATAGCGAAAGTAAATTTGAGAAAAGTGATAAACATGAAACGTTTGAGTTAGAAGAAAATTTTCAAATGCTACCTGAAGAACTCAATCAAAACAGATATGAAGCTCAAGTGTTCCACAAGACATACTGCGCCCTTTCAAAAAGATCAAAGCAAGAAAAAGTTCAGCATACTATTTATTTGTCGATCACCTAGGGACGATAAAACTACAATATCTTGAACAAAATATGACAGTTTGGCCTATGAATATCATTCCTGTAACGTTAGCGAAAAGTGTCTATGACTTGTGTCCTTTATTTAAGTTACTCACATTTGAAACATTTTAGTTCAGTTTGTTGGATTTTTTCTCATATTATCAACAAAAAAAATTTAAAAGTCCTTAAAAGTAGATAAGTATTCTTTAAAGTAGCTAAGTAAGTTATATTTTTCTTAATTAAAGTGTTCACTGT
>BMAO01020310.1:0-210485 GCA_019973975.1 Trichonephila clavata
AAATATTCACTCACTCACTCCCCCTTGCAGAGTATTTGCATTCTGAAATTATAGCAAAAAAGCTTAGATTTGTCACAATGTTCAGTAAAATGGATAATTTGATGTGTTGTATACACATTTAATTTCTAAATTTCTTCGTGTACGAGTAAGTTTTCTGTTAAAAAAGAAAAAAAAATACACTTTTTAAATATTTCTTAAGTACAATATGATTGAAATGATTAAGCTTCCTGGAACATTTTATAATTCGCAGAATAATCTGGTTTTATTGTGGCGATTGAAATACAGTACAGTATAGTGGACATATTTTTTCTAAATCTGTGCAACTTTTAGCCTATGCTGATGAGATTGATATGGTTGCTCGTACCCGCCCTGCTCTGAAAGAGGCAATTCTTGCCCTTAAGATTGCAGTTAGTCGAATGGGTCTTGTTATAAATGAACTCATTAAAAACTTCTTTATCCTTCAATCTGTATCATTTAATTTTTCAGTTCACCCGTACAAAGAACGGGTATACCAGCTAGCATATTTATAAATTGTCTGCATTTTACATTTAGGGAAACACGATACTAACAAACTTCAGTTAATATAACACCATATTCTGTAATAGCAATCCTGTTTATAAGTACTTTTCAAACAGTTTTATTGATATATTTCTGCGATTTGGAAATGGATGAATAATAAACTAATTCAAACATATTTTTTATCGAAAGGCAAATGTATTAAAGGAAAAAAATTTTGTTTCTTAGAGTATAGATTCATTAAGAGTATAGACACTATATTTGAGTGTATGTTCTTCGACAGTAAAAAAATATCCAGACATGAAAAGATTAAGCATTATTCAAAATATTTTGATCTAGTCATACTTTTCAATAGCAAAAATGTAAGTTTAATTTATATCTGTAACTTTTGATTGATCCAACTGACACCATATAGAAAATTATTTAAACTTTCCTCCTTGTACATAGTTTTTACCTCTTGATTGATCGCACTGACTTGAAAAAGTGTGGTAAATAAATATTTTCCTCTTTTTTTGTATAATTCCTGACAAGTGCTTTATACAGGTTCAATTAATCAGGAAAATCTAAACTAATAAAGTTTTTGAATTGTTCAATAGGAAAATTTTGGCATAAAATATATTTTACACATGAGTGAACTAGTTGGAGAAGTCACTAAAATCGTCTCTTACAATTTCAACATTTCATTCAAATGACTGCTATGATATTACAAAATTTTTGCTCATTTTGAAACAAAGTACAGAACAGGAGTCGGCAACCCATGACACGCGTGCCACATGTGACACGAGTACAATTCTCAGTGCAACTCTGCACTACTCAACAAACTTGTCAATTTTTGAGTGGATGGAAGTAGATAAATTTGTAATGGGACCTTATCTGACAAACATCTTCTGAATTATAGACATTTACGGAAAAATCTGAAAGATAAATTCACAGCTATTTTGTAAACTATTTAAAGTTATTACTGGATAGATTTAATTGTTTGAAGAGAGAAAACTGTATGTACCTTGCTTTCCACTTTTGTACATGTAAGTTTTTCCTCCTTTATACCCACACCTAAGTAAAAAATTTTTCCTCACGTGAAAAATATTGCGAGCCCATAAAGAAAAGTTTAACAACTGAATGATCAAAATCGTGTCAAATTGAAAGTCACAAATTACACCCCTGATTTTGCGATATGAAAGTAAAAGCGGTGCAAGCACTAGGCTCGCTTTAAAATTTTTATTTATCTTTTTAATTAACTGTGATGAAAGGAAATACTTATGTTTTACAGTGTCTCTTTCTTATTTTAATAAATATGTTGAAAAATACATATAATACATGTATACAATGTTATTATTATTTTTTATTTTTGTTGAAGAAATCGTTGGATTTTTTGCTGTTTATTTTTATGTTAAGAACTATCTTTAAATAACCGGCTGGGTGGCGTGGGTGGTTTGTCGCTGGCCCCTTGAACCCCAAGGTTGCGGGTTCGACCCCAGCCCAAGTCGGTGGATTTTCGTGATGCAGAAAATCGACATCGGCCATGTCGTATGATTGTACGGCATGTAAAAGATCTGTGGCAAAATTAAATCCTGGTTCGAGTTCGCATCGTCAGAGCTCAGGTGCCTCCCTCTGTGGAGGAAACTGGGCGTCAAAACTACCTGCGGCGATTGGTATTCGCCTACATGGCGCTGCACTAAAAGAGTGATACCAGCTCTTGGGGATGTACTGGGTCTGCAATGGTAAAAATACCAATCCGCAGCCCATTGGATGAAAAAAAATATCTTTAAATGATGCAAAATTAATATATAGTAAAACTGTTAATATCTATATATTCTACTCTGTAACTCTGCATGCATTATTGAGGGAATCGACTCGTTTCAAAAATTTCCTTCTGTGTGGCACGCTGAGTCATATTGGTAGATTGGCTTGGCATGCCACAGATAAAAGGTTGCCGACTCCTGGTGTAGAATATAGCGCGAGGATTTTTGAACCGTATCTTTAATGAAGTAAAAAGTGAAAACTTTGTTGCATATTTTTTTTTCTAAAATACAACACACCAAATATTTTTTTGAACTGTCATATATTTTCTCTTTTTTTTCATTAATAGTAAAAAACGGGAGGGGAGAATATATACGAGCATATACATCGCCGGGCCAAAACATTACGAGCATCACCACATTTTTCAATCAATTCGTCTGGATGACGTGGAGGGCACGTGACTAAGAGGGAAGAGTATTTATTTAATTGTTGCTGAAAAAGGTAAAGAATAATTCTTACACTTATTTTTGAGAATGATGGTGAAGGCTGCTGTGATCCAAGCGAATTTGATCGAACACAAATTTAAATTGTCCGAAAACTTGAAACGGGTATCTCTGAAACAGCACGACTGGTGGGTTGTTCGCGATCTGCCGTTTTTAGTATTAATGCAAAGTCGATAAATGACGGTGGTACCAGCAGTGGACTTCAAGCTGTTGGACGTCCATACACCATCAAGGAAAAGGAACTTCGGAGACTGTCCCACTAGATAGAGAAAAATCGGTACCAGACATTGGCTCAGCTGACAGCCCAATGCAATTTAGGTTCAAGTGCAAGTGGCACGGAGGACACAATTCCGCTGACATTGTTGGATATGGGATTACGCATCAGACGTTCCATTCATGTGCCTCTGTTAACCAAGCGTTAATGTCAACTATACCCGTAGTGGACCTGGAAAAATTGAGACTGGACCATGGACAAGTGAAGGAGAAATAATCAGTGAAGGAGTGATAAATCATGCTGTCTCATTCTTCATGTGGATGATCGTGTCAAAGTGTGTGACGGTTCTATCAACACTCTTTTAATTAACAGTCTTCTTGGGGAATTTCTGGTCTTCAAATGTTATTTTATTATAAAACTCCTCCTCGAAGAAGAAAACGTGAATATGTAAATTAGGATTGCTATATATAGTCTAGGCTTTCAGATTAGTGAGAGAGAGAAAGAGAGAGGATAGATTACTAGCGGAGGAGTGATTAATCAAATTGAATGTGAATCGCGGATATTTAATAATTGAATTACTTGAGGTGACGAACTGTCACTGGAGATTGAATCTAGATTAAATAGCGAAGAAGTCAGAGTTATTGAATCAAGTAAGTGATTAAACATTAAAGTCTTCTCATATCTCATGCACCTCGCTAATTGTTTTCATATTTATTAATTGGATGCATTTCTTATCCTTGATTGATTGAATTTGAGTTGTGATTAATATTGTGAATAAATTAGATTGTTTTTGAAACATGGCTAGTTTTCCTTCCAGTTCTCCCACACCTTTAGGCTCTCAGGCAAGAACATTATAAATGTGTCGTCTTCCAATGAACAGTTCTCCTCATGTACAGACTGGTCATACACAGACTAATGGTGGCGGTATTATGTTTGGGGGGACTCTCTGGTACCCTTGTATGGGGTGGAACAGATCATGAAAGCTGCGCACTATCTGAACATAACTGCGGATCAGTTGCATCCTTACATGGTATCTGTTTTCCCAACTCTAAATGGAATCTTCCTGCTGGATAACCCCTCATCACATGGCTCGAATTGCGTTAAAAAGGTTCAAGGAGCATAATGAGGAATTCAAATTAATATTCTGACCAGCTAACTTGCCGAATCTTAATCCGATAGAGCACATTTGAGCTTTCATAGAAAAGTAGCTCTAAGATGGAACATATCCATGTCGGAATGTTTCGACTTAGTGACACCGCTGCTTAGACATTTGGTACATTCTGTCTCCGGTTATGTAGCAAGAGCTTTTGGCATCCATATCAAGGCGAATTGCAGCTGTTTTGCAGGCAATGCGTTATTGAGTAGGTGTTCATGGTGTTTTGGTTCTTCACTGTATATCGTAAATACTAATATATATGTGGGAGACAACAAGGGTCTAAAGCATTTGTCTTTCTTCTGATTTATTTAAAACTTAACAACAATTAATTAAAGAAAAGTAGCTATTCTAAGTTTCTAATTTCTAACAAATAGATTTCCATGATGTGACGACGGGAACGCCTGCTCGCGCACCCTCAGTCTCTTTTCTCTCTCTCCTAGCCAAAGTTTTTGTTTCACATTGGATCAGCTGCGCCTGCGCGTGAAGACTGCGTGCTTTGTTTTGTTGAGAGATTCAATTGGATGACGACTCCACAACCACCGATTCCACAACAGCCAGCCTGACCGTACGCTGTCCGCAGCGGTACTTGATTCTTTTTTTCTTCATGGATACCAGAGGAGAATCTGAAACATACAAAAAACACGGAACAGACAAGGACTATACAACAAATACACAAAGATTTAACATAGCATAATTTTGTTGAATTAGACAGTTTCTCCCCACATCTTCATGTGGTCTGCTGCTGTGGATGTAGTATTGGGTCCTTCATGCAGTCCAATTTTTCTGACATCATATCGATCCTTAGGTTTTACTTTTACGACTTCATAGGGACCAAAGAACTTAGGCCTTAGCTTCAAGCCAGTTCCAAACTGTGTCCGTTGGATGGCGACGATATCTCCGATCTCATACTGGTACGCCTTTTTCCGTTTCTTATTAAAATTTCGACAGTTTTCCTCTTGCATCTTCAGAATGTTTCGCTTGGCTTCCTCCCGAATTTTTTCACGATTTTCGATGAATATCTCCACGATTTCCTCTTCCAATAGTTTTAGAATTTCAAGATCTTGTTTGGTCCTCATCTTTACTCCGGTTAAGAGTTGAAACGGCGACATCTGAGTGCTTCGTGAAATTGTTGAATTGAGTGTTCTCTGTACGGCTGGAACAAACTTGTACCATTTCGATGCGTCATCAATGGATAGCTTGGACAAAATTGGGATCAGAGAACTATGAATCCGTTCAATCTGTCCGTTCCCTCGGGGTATTCCAGTTGTTATGCTTAGATGTTGGATGTTCTCATTCTCACAGTATTCTCGAAATTCTTTTGAAGTAAATGCAGCACCTTTATCTGTTATGATACGGTGAGGATTACCAAATGTAATCTCTTGTTGCTTAAGTTTCTCTAGAGCATCACGGGAAGAAGTGGACTTTACGGGATATAACCATACGAATTTAGTGAATGCATCTATTATTGAAAGAATGTGGTTATAGTTTTTATTTGTAGATGGCAAAGGACCTAAAAAGTCAATATGGTAAGTACTAAGAGGGATATTTTCCTTAGGAATAGGATTTAACAACCCTTCACCTTTCCCTCGTTTTTTGTTTACAAGAATGCATTCAATACAATTATTAATAACATTTTCAACACATTTTCTAACATTAGGAAAATAAAAACTTTGTTTTACCATGCTTTCGGTTTTATTAATACCAAGATGTCCTTTAGAATGAATATTTTTAACAATTTCTGTTTGCATCTGTTGAGGTACTACCAAAACATCATTATCATTTTCAATTTTATATAGGACATCATTTTTAACAACAAAATCATTAATTTGCTTATTTTCTAAAAGGGTTTTTAATGAATTAATGTACTCATCATTTCGCTGACAATTTGCAAGTTTAGTGGTTATTTCATCATATGTTATGGTCATTACAGGATAACGGCTTAAACAATCTACATGTCCCATTTGTTTGCCTGAACGATGAATAATTTCATAATTAAAGTCTTCTAAAAATAAGGCCCATCTAGCAATTTTAGGAGTTAATTGTTTTTTACTCATAGTTTTTTGGAATGCCGAACAATCAGTTACAATTTTAAATTTGTTGCCAACGAGATAGTTCCTAAATTTCTTAAGAGATTCGATTATAGCCAAAACTTCAAGTTCATAACTTGAATATTTTTCCTCCTGGGGGGGGTTTCTTGCTAAAATAGTGTACGGGGTGAAATTTACTATCGTCTGATTGTTGTAACAGAATCGCACCATAACCAAATTTACTAGCATCAGTATGCAATTCAAGTTTTGCACCTTGTTTGAAAATATGAAGCACCGGATTTTCAGAAAGTTTTTGTCGTAAAGTTTGAAATGCTAATTGCTGTTCAGGTCCGAAATGAAACACAGCATTATCTCGTAGTAAATCACTAAGAGGTTTGGCTATTATGGAATAATTTTGGATAAACTTCCGAAAGTAACCTGACAGTCCAAGGAAGCTTTGGACCTGTTTCACGTTTTTAGGTTCTGGAAAATTCTGAACTGCTTTGGTTTTGTCCAAAGAAGGTTTAATTGTACCCTTTTCAATTATGTGTCCCAAGAATTCAATCTTTGACTTGAGGAAGTTACATTTTTTAAAATTTAATTCTAATCCATATTCAGATGCAGTTTTTAACACCCTGGTTAAACGGTTTAACCCGTCAAGTTCATCCGAAGAAGGGATAATAATATCATCCATGTAGATTATGACAACTCCCTCTTTAAGAAGGTCTCGGAAAACGTGATTGATAAATCTTTGAAAAACACTCGGACTATTACAAAGACCAAATGGAACTTTATTAAATTCATATTGCCCATTATGTGTGACGAATGAAGTAAATTTTTTACTGCTTTCTTCCATTTCAACGTGAAAGAATCCGTTTTTTAAGTCAATAGTTGAGAAGAAATTTCCCGACTGCAACTGATCTAGAACTTCTTCTATTAAGGGTAAAGGATACCGATCTTTGTCAGTTTTAGAATTAATTTTGCGATAATCAATGCAGATTCTTAAATTACCATCCTTTTTCTTACACAATACTATAGGTGAACAATAATCAGAACAACTTTCTCTTATAATGCCCTGTTGTAACCACTCATCAATTTGATCGTTTACCTGTAATTTCTCAGAATAAGATAAACGTCTGGCTCTCTGACACACAGGAATATCATCTTTCAATATAATACTCATTTTTAACTTAGTACTCTTAATTTTATTAGGTTTATAATTCTTAATCAGAGAAATCAAATCATTTCTAATATTAAAGTTTTTAACATGTGACAAATCATAACTAGAATTTTCAATCACATTTGCAACAGAAAAAATAGAATAAGCACCTAAAGAGGATTCACTTTCATTCAACAAAACATCGCTCTTCGCGTGGCTTATTTTCTTTATTTCAGTATATATACTGGGATGTATAATAAATTCTTCGGTCAAGGTCGGTGATATTGCCGTTCGAACGCTTAAACTGGGAGAGTGCTGATTAAGAGAAATATTTATTGATGCAACTCCTACTATGCGCTTTTCGCCAAAACATGAGGTTAATGTTATGCTTCCTTCGGAAGGTTTGTTCAATCTAATTAGCGAGGAATTTAAAACTGGGATCTGGCAACCTGAATCAATCAAGGCTGTTACGGGCTGATTTTCTATAAAAATGTTTACGTATTGGAGCTGTTGTGCGAACTCATCGCTTTTTTGTGGTTTTTCACTCTTAACTTTCAAACTATTCGCGTTTTTTCTATTATAGATGTGGCTGTTAGATTCTTTAGGCTTAAAACGCTTCTCACAATCTCTTGCGTAATGAGATGAATCACCGCATATGTAGCAATTTTTATTTTGTCTTTCAAGATTTTGGGGATAGCTATCTCTACTCTTTGGTTTATAGTTTCGTGATCTATTTTTAAAGGGGTCTTCGGTATATCCACAAGCAATAGGAGTTTCCTTACGCGATCCGCTTCTAGATGAAATATAAATATCGCACTCTTTAGCTAAATCAATAGGCCTAAACCAATCTTCCGCTTCTCGAATGCCAATATGAGTTGCGGTTTCCTTATTTAAGGTTTCAAATAATCTATCAGAAATTAAAAGATCACATAGAGATTCAAAGGAATTAACTTTTCTTAACGAACAATAATATTGGAAGTTTGCCGTCAATCTTGCAGCAAATTGGATGTATGTCTCGCCTGATGATTTTACAGCATTTTTAAATGAGTTTAAACACTCGCGAGGGTTACTTGGAATTCTCTGAGTACTATTGATTTGAGTTTATCATAGTCATTTAATTCCTCCTTTTTAATATACAATAAGACATTATGAGCTCTTTCGCCCAGAAGATTTATTAAAATTTCAGATTTATATTCGTCATTAATTTTCTTGTTTTAAAGTTTTCAGATCTGGTGGGAACAGGAAGAGATAAAGTTTTAATGCTTTTGATCATATTTTCTATGTCTGTTTCGAACTGTTTCTCTTCGGTTTTAGCTGCAGGATTTAAACTTAATGCTTTATTTTTAGTCGTCTGAAGTTCGACTTCTTTTTCTAACTGTGCTAACTGTAGTTTTGCGAGCTCAATTTTCTGTTTTTCTAAAGTTGCCTGTCTTTCGTTTCGCGATACCCTCTCATCTATATAGTTTTTAATTAAAGTTTTAACGAAATCTGCATCACTTTCAAATGTACTACTCTTCTCAATTTTAGTCTTTAGTTTAGCTACGGTGTCCGTACTCTCCACAGTACCATCTAGCTCCTCTACAACTCTTATGAGATCCTCTTTAAGAGCGTTTTTATACATTTTAGAAAAAATATGGAAAGATCCTACCTTTTTTTTTCTAGCTCCCTTGTTGTTCGCACGAACGATGTATCCAATAATTGATGAAAAACACTGATTCACCTCTACACAGATGAACACAGTTCCCACAACCTCTTCGCAGGTTATATCGTTAGACGGAAAAAAATAGTTCTTGAAATTGTTAAAATGACACCTCTTCGCAGGTGTTAAATCACTAGTTCACAGGCGGAATATTCACGCTGGTTTCGAATGAAATTCAACCTCTACACAGGTTGAGCGAAGTTCCAAAAAAATGGCGGCGCGTCTTCTCCACGGACGCTTCTTTTGTTCACGCGTTCCAAACTTTGATCAAAATCCCTATCCCGGCCGAGCCCCCATAATTTGTGGGAGACAACAAGGGTCTAAAGCATTTGTCTTTCTTCTGATTTATTTAAAACTTAACAACAATTAATTAAAGAAAAGTATCTAAGTTTCTAATTTCTAACAAATAGATTTCCATGATGTGACGACGGGAACGCCTGCTCGCGCACCTCAGTCTCTTTTCTCTCTCTCCTAGCCAAAGTTTTTGTTTCACATTGGATCAGCTGCGCCTGCGCTCGAAGACTGCGTGCTTTGTTTTGTTGAGAGATTCAATTGGATGACGACTCCACAACCACCGATTCCACATATACGAGGGCTGTTCAAAAAGTATCGAGACTGAATTTATTATGCAAAAACATACATACATAAACAGGTTTTGAGTCAATCCCCTTCGAAATATGCTCCATTGGCAGTAACACACTTGGCCCAACGATGTTTCCAGTCCTCGAAACATTTCTGGAACTCAGACTTTGGGATGGCCTGAAGCTGCTGTGTCGAATTCTGTTTTATGGTTTCAATGTCCTGAAACCGGTGTCCTTTTAAGGTGTTCTTGATCTTGGGAAAGAGGAAAAAATCAGGAGATGTTGCCAGTCGTTGGAATTGCTTATCCTCAGTGAGGAGACGCGGCACAAACTTTGCAGACACTCGGCGCATGTTCAAGTCCTTTCTCAAAATTTCATCACATGATCCTACGGAAATGTGACACTCCTGTGCAATTTCTCGGACTGTTAAACGACTATCAGAGT
This sequence comes from Trichonephila clavata, assembly GCA_019973975.1. Classification (NCBI taxonomy): domain Eukaryota; kingdom Metazoa; phylum Arthropoda; class Arachnida; order Araneae; family Nephilidae; genus Trichonephila; species Trichonephila clavata. The sequence goes on from BMAO01020310.1 coordinate 10,040, forward strand.
GCACCACAGCCTTCACTTGTGCAATCTTGTCCTCAATGCGAGAGGTGGATGGGCGTCCAGAACGGGGATCACTGTTCACTGATTGACGACCCTCCTTGAATCGTCGGAACCACTCGAAACCCGAGCACAACTCATCTCCAAATGCTGTTTTCATCATCTCGTAGGTTTCGGTACCCGTTTTACCGAGCTTAAAGCAAAACTTGATACAGATTCGCTGATCAGTGTTTTCACACTTTTTCTTTTTTCGACGAACGCACGCAAACACTCCACGTGAAAGAAGTCAGTGTGACTGAACGGCGCGCTGTACAGACCTGCCGAATTTTGTGAGACAAGGTGAAATATGCACGCGCATGATGCACACAGTCCCTCCGCTAGGGTTTTCTGGAATAAATAGAATAAATTCAGTATCGATACTTTCTGAACAGCCTTCGTATTTAAAAGATAATTATTATTACCTGCAATGAAGAATATCGATACATTTTTAATAAGAAACGAATGCTGTCAATTATTTGTAAATATAAAGATAATTAATAACTCAATCAAAGAAAAAAAATTTAAGAAACTTTTAGGTTTTGCATAAGAAAATTTAATAATGTAATCGCTCTTGTTTTAATAACTATAACTCACTGCCTGAAGCAACAGAAGCGTCTTCTACCAGCCACACATCTTCAATAGAGGCCAGAAGAGGAGACAGCGCGATCACTAAGAAAAATCGTCCATGTTCTTTGCCCATTATTTATGCTAATGATATGTGTTGTCTTGGTGTAACTTGACTTAAATTCTTAAATAATTGTTACATTAACAGAGACTTCTCTGAACCCGACCCCAAATTTACCACATTCAGTCTAATCTTCAACGTTCAGCGAGCTTTGATAATCCACTGTTACCCAAAACACTAATAAATATGTATTATTACTAACAAAAATTGTATTCTTATTGTGATTTTGAATAAAAAAATTTCTAACCAAGCAAAAAGTAAGTGAATTACGTTTCCAAAAAATACTTTAGAATATTTCAGGATGAAAGATTTTTTCCCGACACTTTCAAAGTAATGAAAAATTCAACCAGAATCCTGAAATTGTAAAAATCTCGTTAGGTTAAATTTCTGAAACATTTTCAGACAGAAAAAGTATGTTTATATAACGTAAAAGTTTCGACGCAACAGTTACTATTGTGCATGTTTGTTACAGTGTTAATCCTTTTTCGGAATCTTTTCATAGAGATAAAGCCTAAAATTATTTTTAACTCACTGGATAAAACATAGTTTCAAATATAATAGGCTTTTAAATGCAGGAAACACCCTGCATACAAACGCTAATTGCTTCGGAGAAATTTCGTTTGTTATTTTCGTTGTATAATTTAATATAGTACAAAAGAAATGTTTTTGTATATCGTCCCCATGTAATTAACACATTTTTCATCATAAAGGCGGTTAAAAAAGTAGAGATCTTTTGCTATGAGATAAAGAGATTAGAAGTCATTGTAATAATTTTCGAAAAATTCTTCCCAAAACAAATATTAAAAAATTGAGATTCACTGCTTTTTAAAACATTTTCTTCAGTTGTATATATATATAATATATTTCTCCTTTAAAATTGCGAGTGTTTTTTTTAATTCGAAATAATTTTCGACAGTTATATTGTTAGTTTTCCTTTTTCAACCATAAATGCAAATAAATATATATCTATTTATGTAACTGAGTTATCTGCGGATAATTGCTCTAAAAGTTAGAGCTTTGTTTTAGGAAATTAAGATTTATCTATTGTTCATTTTAAATAACCGAAAAAAAAATAGATTTTAAATTACTTCGGAGATTTAGTAGTTTTGATATAATGAAATCACTTGAATTAAAAGAAGCAACTAAATCCTGAATGCAAACAAAGGGGGAAAAAATGGCTTCATTTTCAAATGATGTTCATAAATTATGAATTGGATATTTCAGTATGAAAGTATAATATTATTTTTGTTATTTATGTAGGAGTGTTAATCACATATAACTGAATATTAATTGAATTAGCCTAACTTAAATGGAATGAATGATATGTGGGAACAGAAATTCAGAACTTATTATCACTTGATTATAAAACGCTTCTTGAAGTTCGAATAACAAAAAATACGGTACGGTTTTCATTCTAAATTTATTACAACATAAAAAATTATCAACTAAGCACTAATTCACGAGCAATAACAACAGCAACAAAACGTTAAAAAACAAAAATACTTCATGAAGCTAAGAAAAGCCATAAATATGGAAATAATACAATAAATAATTCTTTTTGATATTTCCTTATTGGATCTTTTAATCCCTTTCCCATGAAAATAAATTATTGTGTTCTGCGATTATTATTCAAAGCAATAACTATTAAGTTTTTCTCTGTAATCATATTTTTTGGATCTAAATCATATTTAGTGTAGGACTAGTTGATTTGATGCGTAAACTGGTTATTTTTATATAGAAGATTTAAATCTATCGTTTTAAATAGCCATAAGTACTGATGATTTATGCCCAATATATTTTTATTTTTCTGTTGCAACAATATGATGTATTTTTCTCAGTTTTCTCTCAAATCGTACAGAAACTGTTCCTCCTCTCCCCCAATTTTTTATTAATATATGTAGAGTAAGTACTCCTTCCCGAAAATAAACACTCATAAATATTTATCTTATTTTTATACATTCCTTCCTTCCTCAAAGGCACGACAGCCCAGGGTGGGCCTTGACCTTCCTAAGAATTCCATTCCAGACTGTCCTGTTCTTGGCCTGACTTTTCCAGTTTCTGACATAAATAGTTTTCAGATTTTTTTCTAGGCAATCAATCCACCTGTGTCTTGGTCTTCCTCAAATGGTCTGGCCCAGTAGCGTACACAATAATTTTTAAGGCAAGGGGTGGGGTCCAGGGTCGAAAGTCCACTATTCTCGTATTGTGCTCCAATACGCTGCCTAACATGTTCTACTGATTTTTTTTGTCTATTTTCGGTTTCAAAAAACACTAAAAAATTAATTATTTATGAATAATTAGCATTAATGTAGGATATCCCATGGAACTTTTTCTTTTTGTAAAAGGTTAGATCATATCCCTTTGCAGAGGACGGCAATGTTAGTCAAAACAGTATTCCACAGCAACGCCATCTAGCGTACCGAAAAACGCTGACGCGATTTATTTTTTGGCAGAGGCCCACTAACACTCGACAACGAAGCAGCGTCTTAGCGCGTCCGCGCTTGTTTTACCGACCTTAGTAGGTAAGTCACCAGCACATCCCATAATGAGTTTTATTTACTCTCTAACGTCCTCCTAAAAGGAATGAACTATCTAACTTTCCGATATTTTTAAATGCCTACATGTTTCTAATTTCTATTTTGTAAATATTCCCCCTGTAAATACTCTCTTATAACTCATAATAAATTATTTTGTTTCGTTAAATTATGTTCTCTATTTTTTTCCAACGTTAACCCATACATCGTAAAAACCCCTACGATGGGGTTTTAACGACCCATACATCGTTAAAATAAAACCCCCGCCAAATAAAATCCCCGCTATCTGAAGAATCTAACTTTTTGGAAGATTTCGGTTAGATTCCCATATTAATTGTTAAAATTAATTATTAATAACAAATACTTATGATTAAATTTTACATACTATATACATTGGATTATAATCAATCGAAAAATAAAATAAAGGGCTTTGAGGGGGGGGGGATGTCCGGACCCGAGGACTCCACCTTGAGTGCGCCACCGGTTTGGCCAAAAAAATCTTTTTTGTGACTTGATTGTTGTCCAATCTTTTCAGGTGTTCTGGCAATTTTAACCTTTGTATTGCAAAAAATTCAACAAAATCTGGTTCTTTAAAAAGTTTGTAAATTTCTTAATTGGTTCTTCTCTAAATATCATCACATTTTAACCCTCCCCCCTCCAAAAAAAACCCCTTGAGGACTTTTCTTTCAATTATAGCAAGAGTCTCCTTGTCTCTGCCCACGTTTCTGCAGCATATGAGAGCATGGGCCTTATCAATGATTTGTATATGAGTACTTTTGTTTTTCTGCTGATGAAATTAGATTTAAAATATTTTTCAAATCCACAAAAACATCTGTTACCAACATTGACTCTATTGCGAACCTCTGGAGTTATGTCACTTAGTACAGAATTTTATTTGACAACAATATTAATTTACACACATACACTCAAGAGCCAAAACATTATGACCACTAATACATCTTGCAATGAACTCGCCTGGATGACGTGGAAGGCACGTGATCAGGTGGAAGTGGTATTTAACTGCTGCTGGAAGTCTGAAGAATCCTTCTTTCGCTTACTTCTGTGTGTGATGGGAAAGGCTGTGGATCTAAGCGACTTTGATGGAGGGCAGATTGTAATGGCTGGAAGGCTCGGAAAAAGTATTTCCGAAACTGCACGACTCGTGGGTTGTCCGCGATCTACAGTTGTTAGTACTCATGCAAAGTGGATGAATGACGATGAAACCAGCAGTTGACGACATGGTGTTGGACGTCCACACGCTATCAAAGAAAAAGGCCGTCGGAGACTGTCTCGCATGGTGAAGCAAAACCGGAGCGAGACAGTGGCTCAGCTGACAGCCCAATACAATGCAGGGTCAAGTAGAATAGTATCGGAGCACACTGTTCAGCGGACACTGTTGGATATGGGGCTACGCAGCAAACGTCCCACTCGTATACCTTTGCTGACCAAGCGTCATCGCCAACTACGCCTGCGCTGGGCCCGGGAACATCGCGACTGATCCATGGATCAGTGGGAGACAGTTGCCTGATCAGATGAATCATGGTTTGTCATTCATCACGCCAATGGCCGTGTCATAATATGCCGTCTTCCAGGTGAACAGTTGCTCCCTCAATGTACAGTAGGTCATACACAGGCTGGTGGTGGCGGTATTATGCTTTGGGGGACGTTCTCTTGGGCGTCTCTGGGACCCGTGGTTGTGGTAGAGCAGACTATGAATGCTACAGGGTATCTGAACATCATTGTGGACCAGTTGCACCCTTACATGGCCTCTGTTTTTCCAGCTGGAAATGAAATGTTCCAACAGGATAACGCCCCATGTTACGAGGCTAAAATTGTGTTTGGGTGGTTCTAGGAACATGACGCTGAATTCCAGTTAATGTCCTGGCCACCTAACTCACCGGATCTCAACCCGATAGAACACATTTGGGATGTCAAGGGACGGCAGCTCAGAATTCAAAGACAACCAGTTCGCAATATCTCGGATTTGCGTGACCGTTGCTTAAACATCTGGTACAATCTGTTTCCGGGCATCATCTACCAAGGACTTGTGGCATCCTTGCCAAGGCGGGGTGAAGCTGTTTTGCGCGCCAACTCGTTATTGACAGGTGGTCATAATATTTTGGCTCTTGAGTGTAGTGTTGGATTAAATGACATGGAGACCTCTAGGTAGTTGAATTCTCGGGGCCCTGTAGTCTAATAATTTATTGCACAATATTTTGGGAATATATTTCATTGCACAAACAAAATAACAAATTATCAGCAAATTAAAAGAATACAACTATAAGCAATGATTATTTATAAATCTGTAATAAAAATCTAACCCTTGCAATAAAAAATAGTTAAATATTTGGTTATCTCAATTTTTTGGGGCCCCTAAAAAGCATAGGGCCCATAGGCAATCGTCTACTCCGCCTAGTGAGTAATCCAGCACTGCACACATATACAAAATGAATACAAATCCACAAATTGAAATAACGATCACTCATTTAAAAAGTCATTTATAAAATGGTGGAAAATGTTTGTTGTATTTTAACTTTAAAACGCTGTCACCTATCTATGAGAATCACTGAATTTAAATACTCCCAGACTGTTCAGAAATACAGTAGGCGTGATTCATTCAGCATAAAAAGCTTTTAATTGCGTTGAGTCACGGCTGTTGAATTGATCAACTCTTTTCGATTTTGCTGATGTTTTCAGATTTTTGTTTGTTTACATTTTTATTTCGGCAGTGGAAAAACGACAATTTTCTTGTTTATCAGGTTGTTTTGTGAGTTGCTTGATGCATTAAATATTTTCAAATGGGATTTTTCATTTGCCTTGTTTGATATTTCAAGATCGATGTAAAAAGCGAATATTTTAATAAATAATTTGTATGGTAAATTCCTTTTAAGTATAATAATTCAATTTTTTAACATCTAAGTAAGGGATAATTTATTAGAAGTTTTATTTACGAGTAGCATTCGGATGTTATTAAAAAAAAAAAACTTTTACTTTTCTGAAGAAAAAAAAAAAGAATTAAACTTTAAATGAAACGCAGCTTGATACTAAAGCAAGAAATTTTATTACATAACATGGCCGCTATACCCAAATAGTAGGGCCGCGGTAGCCTAGTGGTCTAGGTATCGGATCGTGGCTGGCAAGTCATGAATTCGAGCCCAGTAACACTAAAGACCCGCCGTGTAGGGAAGCGATGCACGTTTAATCTGTCGAGAATTCAAACGTCCTCCCATTAGTGTGGTGGGGAGTTAGGAGAGGGAGGTGCCAGCTCATGTGTCGTCCGTATCTCTTGACCGTGGCTCAAAATGACGAGGTCCGTCGCCAAAAGCCCTCGTGCAGCTGAACAGTGCGACGTTAATATTCACTCACTCACTCGTCATTAGACCTTAGTTCAATATTACGAAGTTCGTTGTTGATAGATCAAGTATTTCCTATCAGTACGCTGTTAATAAACAACCAAACAAGCAATCGATCAAACAAAATTCCAGAAGAAAGGTCGTAAATAAACCACACATAAAAACTAAAAATCAATCAAATTTCATATTAAGATTTGATTGGTCGCTCATTCCTTCCCACTTACGATTAATGCGATGTACGATTGTGATTTTGTTATGGACTTTCACAAATTTTTAAGTGTTTATCACTAATTTGCCTTAAAAGTCTTTTTTTTTATTGCATTTACATTTAAAGAACAATTTTCTTAAAGGTATCCGGCTACTTGCGACAACTTTTTTTATAAAAAAAATGGAAGTATGGGGATTTTTTTGTTGTTTTTAGATTTGTTTAGTACATTTTAAGAAAAATATGCTAAAATTAGAAGACAAAAAGAAAATATTAATGGGAAAATATTTGCAAATAATAACATAAACGCAGCCCAAAAGTTTATGAACAAATTATCAATTCTATGTTGTTATGTTATTCATTTTTGAAAAGACCTTCAGGATAAGAAATTTTTTAATTTTTACAAAAACTAGAGCACTTTATCTTTTTTGTTATATGAAATTCCTTAAAAAAAAAACAGTGATTATGTTCACATAATAGAATGTAAATTTTGCAAAAAAAAAAAAAAAAAAAAAAAAAAAAAAAAACACCTCATTTATTGATAAATCGGAAGGTTAAAACACTTCTGCTATTTTTCAGACATACACAAAAAATTTCAGTTAATTATTCCCAAAACTTTTTTTAGCAATCTTTGAGCATTTAAAAAAAAACACATTTCGAGTTAAACGCGTTTTAAAGTATGACATCTTGCTTAAAGTAATGGTATCTGCTTTTACTAAAACACTTGTAGTTTTTGTTCTAGTGAACGAAAAATGATAAACTTGGTATTTTTATAAAGCTTATAAGATGACATATAAAATAAAATCATAAAAAAATGTCAATTTTTGGCAAAATTCACAATTTTAGGGTAGTTGGATACCTTAAGATTACATCATATCTAAAATTCGAAAATATATTTCCAAGACGAGGTAACAGTTGTAGTCAATTTTTTTATTATATTCCGCAATTTTTTCTTAAGATTTTCTCCTAAAAAATAGTAAGAATTCCCAGACGTGTTTAGAATAATTTTTTTAAAAAAACTAAATAGTTTTCAGAATGTCTTTACTTAGTAATTAATTAAAAAAAAAGTTTTATCCTTTTCAAATGATCCATGAATGGAAATTATACAAATATTCTCACTAGATAATTTCTGATGCTGAGAATCTAGCAATTCCGCTTCCTAGATCATCATTATTTTTTTTTCACGTGTGAATTTAAACAAATGGAGTTTTCATACTTATAAGATTGTGTGTAGAAATAATTACTGCGCGGAACGAGAATTTCTTTTCTTTCCAAATCGTTTTGAGTTTTTGTTTTATAAACTACTGTTGAGACATGTTAGGGTTATGTACATCTTCATTTCAACCGCTAATCTTGCAGGATTCTTCTTCTATTTTTAAATATTTATTATTTCCCCCCCTTAACAACTGAAAAACTTCAGTAATGGTTTATAGAATATTCTTTTTCGACTTTTCGTTTTGTTTTCTACTATAACTCAGTATTCGACTACATCATTAAAACAATTTTCAAATGTTTTTCTCTTTTAATCTTACTTTTAAACGACGATATCTAATTCTTAAAGTGCTGAATGTATCGCTTCACGGAAATGTAAGCCTAATTGACAAAAAATTAAGTTGAACGAACCTTAAATATTGTTAAGTTGATCTATGGGTTCGAGGATTTTATGCAAATCAGTCGCAAAGAACAAGACAGTTCTTTAAGAACGATGAGAATTTATTGTCGAAAATCAATCCTTGAAATACAGGATTCAGCAGCAAAATTCGTAGAATAAATATCAGAAGGACTTCATACCTTCAACAGCACTCAGACCCAATTATCAGTGTCTGAAATACAAGTATGTGAAATATTACCCACAAGCAATCGCTTTTTCTACAGCCGAAGAAATCACTAATCGCTTCAACGGTCAAGGCAGACTATTAATCGCTAGTTAAAACAATACTGACTAATCACTGGTCAAAACCATATTGACTCGTTTCGAAAAGCATCTCTCTATTTATAGGCCCGGCGGGTCCTTCGAGAAAGATGTGTTTGCGTCATAGATCGTGAAATTAGTGGATTTTCTCCACTATGGCAGCTCCTCTATATGACAGGTTTTTTAGTGTCTCAAGGACTCTAACTTACAAACCTGCAAAAATAACGAAAGCCACGAGTTCGTGGCCATAAGTTTTTGGCTAACGCGGACCAAATTAAGTCAGAATAGACGGGTGATTTAGTAAGCATCGCACAATAAAAAAACACGAAGGCTGCTAGTGACGGACCTATTCAGGCTACTCCTCTCACTGCAGGACTTTTCCCCGCCAATTTCGGATGCCTCCAAAACAGCTCCAATAGCCACGCCTCCTTGCCACATCCTATCAACCAATCATCTAACACTCTTCCATCAAGGCCCCTCAGCATAAGGCCACATTCAACAATCTCAATATGGGGTGGAGGAACGCTTCGCGTTCCATTTCCCAGTGACGTTTAGTGTTTGTAGTGACGGACCTCCTTATTTTGAACCTAGGTCAAATGACGAGGACGACACCTGAACTGGCAATCCCCTTTCCTCTCCAAATTACTACACCACGCCAATGATTTTAAGCCGCAGTTGCCTAGTTGATCAATATAACGGACTCGTAACCGGCGTGTCATGCTTTCGAGCCTAGTACCGCTGAAGACCCTCCGTGCAGGGGTGCGATGCACGTTAATTCTGTCGAGGTTCAAACATCCTTCCACTGGAATGGTGTGGAAGTTGGAGAAGAGGGTACCAGCTCATGTGTCATCCTCGACACTTGACTATGATTCAAAATTGCACGGTCCTTCGCCAAAAGCCCTCAACTAGCTGAACAGTGCGACGTTAATATTCACTCATTATCTTGAGACATGACAGATTTTACGTGCCCTTCTGTACGGCGGGTCTTCAATGACACTAAGACTCAAACTCGTGACACGCTGGCCATGAACTCGTGACCATGACCACTATGGCACCGTGGCCTATTAATAAAGGAGGAGAATCGAGGAGGATACCAGAGATAGCACCTTATTTTTCCAGATTCTGACAATTGAACCACGGTCAAGTGACGAGGACACCTGAGCTGGCAACCCTCTCCAAACTACAAGATCACTTCAACGGCAGGACTTTGAGCCACTACTGACTGCTTTAACGTGCATTAGCTGGAATTCATGACACTCCGGCTATGAGTTCGTGACCTGGCTTCCGCGGTTACTCTCAATAGACAGGCTTAATCACGAAGGAAGGTTTATTGATAAGATTTATTCATAAATTGCTGTGTTACTTCATTTCATTGCATACCAGGACTCGACAGAAATAACAATGGCTATGACGACCATGACCATGAACACTCGGCTACCGAAGCCCAAATTAAGTCGAAATAGACAGGTTTATTCTCTAGGGGGAGGCTTGTAGAAAGCCTTTATCCACCTTTTTCTTCTGTATTGCTTCAATTCATTGGAAACTCATGCAGATTGGCCGTTTTTCCGCTTTGGCACATGCCTAGGGTGCAAAAGGTTGGGGGGGGGGGAATTGGAGGGATAAAAAAAGAGAAAAAATAAAAATAGCAGTGACCACACCACTGCCTAACGAGTCATGAAAGAAGCATTTTTCTGCCCTTAGAGAGTTAAGACTGAAATGTGGTTTACTATGAAAAATGAAAAGTTAAACAGTCGGATGTTGCTGTACACACAAAATGATATAAACTACCATGGAAATTGATTACAATGATGTTATTGATGATTTTGTATTGATCAAAGCTCAAGAAAACCTTTGCTGTTCCAGTACAATAGCAGTGACTCAACAAAGAATAAGGATGTTTAAAAGTAATAGATAGTAAAGCGATAAGCGATGAAAAAGATGATAATTAACAAGGTAAAAACAGTTCATACACTATTGTATACTCTAATTGCAAACGATTTATTTAATTTATTGTACTAATTTACAAAAAGGCGGGTGGGCGGTCTGTGATGCCGTAAGGTAAAAAATGAGGAAGAGTGGCCAAACCCCAGGCCAATATCCTTTCCTTATGGTTGCCAGTCCAGGACACGGTGGGTCCATAGGTATAAAGAGAGAAAAATAAGAGAGTTACAGAACCAAAACTGGAAAGGTAAGAAATGAAAGAGGGGGGGGGTGCTCTGGATATAGTGTTGGGGGTGTAACAGTTTGAAGTGATTGGGGCACCGGGGTGATTAAAAATGGCCCTGCTTACTTGGACACATTTTTCTCAGGTATATTTTTCTTACACTAGAAACACATACATGTGTAACATTATAACAAATCATCTGACAGGCGAACGAAATGGTATCCACAAAAAATCCCTTTCCTGTGACAAAATACTTAATTTCCTCATCCGCATACTCCAAAATTGTCTGTTTCATCATCCTTAACCTTGCATCCCAGAGTTCAACCACACGAACAACACAAAACATTTAGCTCCAATTACACAATACACTTATATCCCGACCCGACAACACAATAGCGAAACCTACCTTTTCACAAAACAACCCCCTCCCTCCTGGACTTCGAAAATAGGGGTGGGATAACTTTCCCACGAATCGCTCCCGGACTCGCGCGCGCGTCCGACGCGTGCCCCTCGCCGTCTCCCACGCCTGGATTCCCGGACGTGGACAATACGGTCCGGATACGAGCATTCAGGCTGTGGCGGTCCATGCAAATTTCGGGTCTTCCGTGAATTATGGTTCTTTTCAGTGCACCTAATCTTTTTGACTCTTTGTTGCAGAGTTGCTCAGCTGAAATGTTTGAACCCGATTCATCAATAAAAGGATATAACTGTGGGAAATAATTTTTTTTCTATTTCGATCATGCGTTGTGTGTTTGTGCGGTGATGCGTGCGTTTTTGGGGGTATTCGCCCGTTTTTTTAAAAAAAAAATAAATAAAGGATAGGATGGATTTTTTCACGGGATTTTGATTTTAGTATTTGTTTGTGTAACGGAACGAGGTAATGCTTTAAAAAAAATATACTGCCTGCGGAAAGTGTTGAGAGGAGTTGCGCTTCAATGAGCAATATTGACAGAAAAATGTAACATTTTTAGATATCTTCCTTGTCTGTATTATAAGGGATGATGGGAATTTTTCTTACATGTAACATATGAATTCCTTTTAATGAATTATTTTTAAAGGGGCGAATTTTTTTCTAAACCAGAAATTAAATTAAATCACAGTTATCTGAATAATTAATTTTTTTGAAAGAATAAAAATTCTTCTTGCTTGAAAGTTTAAAAATAATCAAGACCGAAACATATTTCTTTGACTCTTCATCAATGGTGCAAGTAAGGGCGAGGTTTGGGAGCTCAAACCCCTTTCATAGGCCAACAGATTTTTAATTTTTAGCATGAAAATTACGTCGCGGGGCTTTTTTCTACGCGTTTTGAAAATATACCCCTCCCATCAAAATAATCTGTGTACGCCCCTGCTCTTCAATAGTATAGGGGCATTTTGAAAAATATAGCCTCCCCTCCATTAAGGTAGTTGTGTACGCTACTGCTCTTCAATAGAAAAGGGGCATTTTGAAAAATATAACCTCCCTCCCCCCATTAAGGTAGTCTGTGTACGCCAATAGTATAGGGGCATTTTGAAAACATAACCTCCATCCCCCCCATTAAGGTAGTCTGTGTACGCCACTGCTCTTCAAAAGTATAAGGGCTGGTGGTAAAAGAGTTTTATGAACTGTTATTTATAGGTTTAAATCCTGATTCACACAACTAAAGAGAAAGTATAAGCAAATCGAAAATTGTTATGCAGAATTCAAAAGTTTGACTTCAAGCCGCTATGGAACATTTAATTGCGGCAAAATATGAAAAAAAGTGCATTTTTAGCTAAATAATTTTCAATGGAAAATTCTTGCGGAGAATTTTAGCTTATTTAAACTTCTGGGAAACTGAGTGGCCGCGGTAGCCAAGTGGTCTAGGCATCGGATCGTGGCTAGCGTGTCATGAGTTCGATCCCAGTACCACTGAAGACCCGCCGTGTAGGGGAGCGATGCACGTTAAATCTGTCGAAAGCTCAAACGTCCTCCCGTTGGTGTGGTGTGGTAGTTAAGAGAGGGGGTCAAGTGCCGTCCTCAAAAGCCCTCGTGTAGCTGAACAGTGGGACGTTAATATTCACTCACTCTGGGAAACTGATTAATTGATTTAAAAAAGAATTCCAAAAAAATAAAAATTTCTTGTGGATGATTTATTCTAACCAATGTAGATAAGAATTGAAATGGAAATTAAAATCTGAAAAAAAAGGCTCAGTTTGATTATGAAAATGATTGAGTCTGTTTTTAAAATTTAACTAGCCAGATTGTGCTAAATTCATAAAACTTTTAATATTTATTTGCTACAGCGAGTTTTAAATAATAGATTACCTCAGCAATTTTCATAACAGTAAATTAATTAATTATAACTGATAATATGATGAAAATAGTATCATAAAATACATAAACCATGCATGCATCTTGAGCTAATAGAAAATAGTCATCTTTTGTTGTAGATATAAATTAAGAAAATATACAATAATTAAAATTCTGAAAGTTAATCATTAACAAAATCACATGGTTTTTTAAATAACAATAACAAAAATAAAAATTACTATTCCTACTTCTATCTGAAGATTTTTATTTAATTTGGAAGAAAAACCGGTTATTCAAAATGTTATTGAATTCAATAAAAAAAAATTTAATGACTGCCATCTTTAAAGCAAATTATATGTTAAAAAGTTATTTCACAAATATCCTCAATCAATTTAAATCAAAGGTTATTAGAGGAATTTTTTCCCCACCTAAGCGAAAACGCTGCAGTATGTTATTTATAATGAACGGCACGTTGAGTTTTTTTTAAAGAGGATCCACATAGATCAAAGCTTGTAATTTTCTGGAATGTCGAGGCAAACGGGTGAAATGATACCTGAGAAGTATTAAAATGAGGCGAATGAAAGAAGTAACTGTTGTCAAAATTATTCAAAACGAATAATTAGGCAAATTATAAGACACAAATTAGTGTGTGTGTGGGGGGGGGGACGAATATTATCTTCAAAAAATGTTTTAGTTTGTACTGAATTTACTCCTATACTGGTTTGGGTGATTTTCATTTTAAGCCTATATTAAATGAACGCTAATACTTTTATTATAACGGATAATTTTTTGCTGTAATATAAATTGAATCATATTTATAATGGGATTTTCTTAAAAGTTTAGAAAACGTTTGTGACGGGTGCTTACGCGTTTCACTAACCTTCTCTCGCATTCTTTAAAATGTTTTATTTATTTCAACCAATCTCCTCCGAGAGCCAAAAGTGTGACTTATGCAAATGAGATATTTTCGGGTTTAGCGAGTTCGAAAAGGATATAAAAGGGAGAAATGAAATGAAGAGAAGGGAATTGAGAGAGTAGTTTTTCTAGTGGAAATATATTCGTTGAGAGAAGAGTCTATTGAAAAGTATATATAAAATCGGTTCGAGACGGAACTGAGAAATAGCTGAGATTGAAGTCACTTATTAAAAGAATCCAAATATTGAAGAAGTATTTAGAAGAACCTGCCATAACTAAAGATATCAGGTTAGTTCAATTTCCCAAATTAAATATAAGTGTGTAGCTTAATTATACGTGTCGACTACCTTGGATTCAGTTAGGATTCCGTCGTTCATAATCGAATTCTTCTCATACTCCACTGTGTTTTGTTGTTCTTAAAACATGAATAGTATTTGTGTAATCTCTCAATTAAGAAAAGTCAATAAATAAGATTGATTTATTAATAAGTAGTAATTAATCATGGATTCAACACTTTCAGATTTAGATAATACTAGAAGGGGAGTTAATAATCTTAGAGGGTAGTGAGAGACTACGGCACGTTTAAAATATTGAAGAAAAGTTGTGCTGTATAGCTCGTATATAAATCTGAATTTCTTTTTAACTTAAAATTTAGGTTACTCTTTAAATACTCTATGTCAGGGGTCCTCAACCCCCATGCCATGGATCGGTTCCGGGCTGTGGATAAAATGGTATCGGACCGATCAAGGAACATTACAGTAGAACGTCATTTATCCGAACGTTTATTATCCAGAGCGTCAAATATGCGGATCAAAGTCCGGATACGTTTTCGAACAGTACAATGCTCAACAGTTATTTCCTGTGAGGCCAAAAGTGACGGGAAAACCCAAGGTGAGGGATATTTGGAGAATTTCAGCTATGTGATTTGGTAAACAACTGCGCGGAATATTAGGTCAGTTTATTTCCAAGTGTATGCGTGCTCTTTTGGTGATGTAGAAACCTGAAAGGCATGCGATGCAGAAGGCTGGATTTCATATGCTAAATGATGACGAGATTATGACTTCCGTGCAAGAAGAATCCGCCCCTGTTGACGATGGAGCGGATGAAGACCAGGACAACAGCAACGAAAGTAGCAAGGGTCCATCAAACGCGTCAGCGTTTCTGTGTTAGAGACAGCTATGGAGTGGTACAAACAACAATCAGTGTTGTCTTACTCAACTACTGCTGCTCGAGAGAATCAGAGACCTTGCATTGAAAAAACGAAGGTGTACATTGATACAGCGAAAAATAAGTGATTATTTTCCACAATAAAGATAAAATTGCGACGTTTTGCACCTATTTTGTTTTTTCTTCAAGCACGTTTTCAGCATGTGATGCTTTTAAATTCTTTTTATCTCTCTCTATATAAAAAAGCTTTTCGTGATGCTGTAATAAATTTATTAATACTATCGCAACAATGCCAACTCACCAAGTTGGCAAACAGGATTTCGCATGTATTGTACGCGCTGAATTGGCAACTAAGTGAAGGGGCGCAGCTATACCGTCATATCATTGATATGGGGCCCATATACGTATAAGAAAAACTCGTAACAAAGTTCCATTTCCAAAAAAAAGGGGTTGCAAAAAACTTTGGTACAGGGCCCACTTTTTTGAGACTAGCTACGCCAATGACCAATGCTTCGTTTCATATAATGTCGCCAATACAATTGTAATAATACATTATTCCAAGCTCTCGCAGAAAAATATCACAACGATTGCCTGGACTCAGTGGCGCACACAAGAGGGAGGTGTTCTGTGGGTCCGGACACCCCCCACCCCAAAGCCCTTGAGTTTTTTTTGATTGATGATAATCCTTTATATATATAACGTAAAATTTAATTAAGTACTTGCAATTAACAATTTATTTTACTAATTAATGGTAATTATTAATTCAATAATTTATTTTTTACTGTTTTTTTGTTAACAATATCGACAAAATCAGAAGAATCAATTGGTGCTGTCTTGAGGTACACGAATTGGGGGACTTTCGACCGTGGACCCCCCCCCCCCTAATTTTGAAAAATCTTTGTGTGCGCTACTGCAGGGACTAGATCCGTTGCTTGAAGTATCCGACTAGGTTCGGAGAACAATTTTTCAAAAATTGATTTTCAGAATAAATTTAATGTTTTAAAGAACATAAATAGGCTTAAAAAGTTAGAATTATTAGATAAATAACATGTATCACCCTTTGTTTTTGAAAAAAATATTATTTTTATGAAATTTAAGCAAAATATTTTTAAAGTTAAGAAAAACGCCATAAATAAAAGTAAATTGCACATAATGCAATTTTAGTTTCATTGATATACTGCTTGATCTCTCTGAAGTGTCACAAACCGCAGAATAAAAAATATTTTAAATAAATATTTTATTAGCATTTACATTTGATGTTAATGATTTTTCATCAAAATTACTGCATGTTCTAAGCTAAAAATGGCTATAAAATGTGATTAAATGTAGGTGTCTTAAAACATGCGGTTTGTAACACTCTGAAGGGCCCATAACGTATATGTTATAAATTTCATTGAATTTGATTGGATTCTTTTGGAGATATCACGCTTTTCGTGCACAAATTATCGTAAAAATTTTATTCTTCAAAAAACGCATTAAGAAAATATTTTTATAAGTTAGATAAAGTAAATGCTATAAAAATAACTTAAAATACTCTCTAGTTTTACGTATATTAGTCCTTCTCTCCCAATAATTATATTTCTTTTTTCCCAGCACCAAACATCAAACACCTAGCACTTTTTCAACCTAGTCGGGGACGGTCTTGCTGGTTTGAATTGCGGGAAAACTTTTTCTTTTTTTTGTAATTGTAATGGTTAATGTTAATAAATAAAAGTGGTCATTTTATGGGTGGACCTAATTTTTTAACTAACCCTCATGTCTTCCAAGCGAAAATTATCTAAAGAATATATGGTTTCAAGACGATTTGGGGATCTTCGCTATTTCGTAGAGAAAAACGAACATGAATCAACAACTTGTTTGGTTTGTCCTGAAAATGCTATATTTAAAAAATGTAATTTTGCTCGTCCCTAAGCCACGAAGCAAAAATCTTTCAATTGCACCTTTTTTTTTTATCTTCTTCAGGATCTCTCTCAAGGCGAGATAAATCGACTATCTCAAAAAAATCTTTGCAACAGCAACAAAATATTTGGAGGAGGGGGGCTTGGGATAATTCATGAAAGGGAATCGAAATTAACCCATAACAGGGTAAAAAATGCATAAAATCTATTTTTCGTGAGTTGACTTAGGAGTTTTCAGATAAAATCTAAAATAATTAATACTTTGATCAATTTTTCAATTATTAAAAGTCCTTGATCTTCTCCCCCATTAATCCTCATGTTGCGACCCACGTGAAATATTTGTATGTTTGTAATATGTATGTGGCCTGGCGGAAAAAAAGGTTAGTACTGCTGCTTTAGACCCAGTTTAATAAGAAGATCGGATAACGGTGTTGTGAATTCGACAGAAAGCCTCATTTTAATTTAAAAGGAGTTACGAATTTTAGAAAATATAAACTCCAACAAAGAGTGTATTTTTTCAACAAAAAATTAAATAAATAAATAAAAAAATTACTAGCATGTTTTGAGGATATTTTGCGAGAAAAAAAAATCTTTGACCCGATAGAGTACGTTTTTCGATTTCGTATTTGTGTCATCTAAGATTTTGTTAAACACTTTATTTTTCTAAATTATTACTTTCTTTCGTCTTTGGCCCAAACTAAAAATAATTTAAATGTATTTATATGCGAAATTATATTCCGACTTACACTGTATCACTCAATCCGATCTATGGCGTTAGTTAGGGGTATAACTGTACTTTACATAGAAATTTTTTAAAATATTATAAAATAGCCTGATCGCGTTAAAGATTATAATTTTAATAATACTCTTTTCTCTCTCTTCCGATTCAAACAATAGGAATTGAAGTTCAGGAAATTATCATAACTCCGGAAGAAAACGACGACGAACAAAGTTATTTGTCCTTGGAATTCTTTTCTATTTTTTTCTTTTAGATAAAATATTCTTATGAATGCAGTGCATGTGAGAGCGGTTTTGAAGAATACATGAGTAGAAAAATGTCCAGCTGCTAAAAATAAAGAAAAATAGAGCAAAATAACATTAATAACAATTCAAGTAATGAGCAAAACAAGAATAATTATTATCATTATAATTTCTTGTAAAACTTAAAAAAGATTATTCCTTCTAATAAAAAAAAATGTGGTTTACATCTTCTATTCGCTTTTACGCACTTGGGGTCATTCTGCTTGCGTAATATATATAATTGAAGATCATTAAATACCTGTCTTTTATATAAAAGCATATCTTAGTAAGAAAAATTTGACCATGTTTACATGGCCATGAAACATGACCATTTTACATATAATTAGTGTTTCTGACATAAGAAAAAACAATATCAACATAAAGTGAAATGTTAAAAAAAAGGACTGAATTGACTGTTTTGAAGTTAAATTAACTCTGATTAGTGAGCTTATCTGAACAGACAATACTAATTTCATGTTAGTGCTCTTTTTTTTCCCGTAGCTCTTTGAAAGATCTGTTAAAAATTTGAAAAAAAAAATTACAATAGCATTTCAGTTATTACAAGCATAACCATTACGACTCATAAATAAGTTCCTATACAAATTTTGAAATATAAGTTATACAACCATAAAATATTTTTCGACTATAAATAATCATTCACTTTTCAGTCTATTAACCTATGTGAATTTTAACATTTTATAAATAAATGTTCAAAAAACTAATTTTTTAAAAATACCTCTGACAAGTTTAAAACCAATATATGAATATTTAAAATTGAATAATAAATATTTCACATGGGCTTGTAGTGGGCCCCAAACATATTCGATTCGTGGTGCTGTTTTTCAATCAGGATATTTCTTATGGCGCCTTACTTATATGCAAGTGTATGACTTATTATAAGAGATACCTTTGCAAAACTCCGTGACCCTGGGAAGACATGGAGCACAATTTAGGACCCTACAGCTTAATAGATATCCCATTATATATGAATACATGCGTAATATATTAAAACTTTTCCTTTAAACGAGGTACAAATCCACCACATCTCTGTTCAAGCAGCGATTATAGCTAGTGGTGCCCTAAACTCAAATTTAATTGGAAGAGTTAAAATGAAAAAAAAAAAAAAGTATGACATCTTGCTTAAAGTAATGGTATCTGCTTTTACTAAAACACTTGTAGTTTTTGTTCTAGTGAACGAAAAATGATAAACTTGGTATTTTTATAAAGCTTATAAGATGGCCTATAAAATAAAATCATAAAAAAAAAAATTGTCAATTTTTGGCGAGTTCACAATTTTAGGGTAGTCGGATACCTTAAGTTTTATTCTACCTTCAAATTTAACATATTGCGTCTTCATTTGAAAATGATCACCTTTTGGCAGTGGTGTAACGTACACCTCCACAACCCCCGCATTGCGGGGGCCAGGGATTCTAGAGGGCCCAAAGCCTGACTAACGCCAAGTACGTATTTGGGTTTGGGGCCCAAAACCTGACTTAACAGGGGACCCTAATATTCTCCGTTACGCCACTGTCTTTTGACTTCTTTTCAAGCAGTACAACCGGTTACCGGCCAAGGCCGTCTCAATTAGCTCACACCAGTGGTCTTCAAACTTTTTCAACTCACATAACCCCTAGAGCAAGAAAGTAATTTGTGGAACCCAGTAGCGCACACAAAAATTTTTCAAGGGGGAGTCCACGGTCGAAAGTCCCCCAACTTGTATCATGCCTCAAAACAACACCAATTGATTTTTCTGATTATGTCGATTTTGTTGACAAAAAACAGTAAAAAAAATTATTGAATTAATAATTAGCATTCATTAATAAAATAAATTGTTGATTGCAAGTACGAAATTAAATTTTACGTTATATATACAAGGGGTGATCAAATGAAAAGGTACGAAACGTCACGGTGGGTACAAATATAGACTTTATTCAAAATATACACCATAGGCCTGAGCACAACGATCCCACTGATGAACAAGCCGCAGGATTCCTTGTTCCCAGAATTCCTGTGGCTGTGACCAGACCCAGTCCTTCACAGTGTCCTTGAGTACGTCGTCCGAGTTGAAGCGCTTTCCTTTCAGGTGTTTCTTCAGTGGACCAAACACATGGAAATCGCAGGGTGACATGTCCGGACTGTAGGATGGATGGTCCAACGTCTCCCATTGGAACTTGTCCAGTTCCATTTGTGTGACTCTGGAGACGTGTGGACGCGCGTTATCATGGAGCAGAACCACACCCTCCGTGAGCAACCCCGGTCTTTTGTTCTTGTTGGACCTGCGTAGGCGTCGGAGTGTCTCACAGTACACATCGGAGTTAATGCTTTTTCTGTGCTCGAGTAATTCTGTGCTCGCATCATTTGGACGCCGCTTTTTATAAGAGCCTTTGCTCTCTCCTGCGCATGCAGGCACACGCGCATGATCCGATCCCAGTCAGAGTCCCCAATGGCATCCCGAGATGTCTCGCTACATTCTCCCTTGGCGGAATATGCAAATATTTAACTGTTTCATTTTTATGTCGTTTCGTACCTTTTCATTTGATCACCCCTTGTATATATATAGGATTATCATCAATCGAAAAAAAAAAAACTCAAGGGCTTTGGGGGGGGGGGTGTCCGGACCCCCAGGGTGCGCCACTGGTGGAACCCACATACATACTTAGAAGAACATATCTTAAAATAATATTTAAAGCAGATCAACATTTTATAGGTACTTTTTGTAAATGCAATTAAAAAAAGTGTTGCATCTATTATATTAAAAAGTTTTTTAATCTACTTTTAATATAATAAATTCTTTACTAATATTAATCTGTGATGCAAGCGTCACTCCCCCATGCATTACGTTTAGTAACTGGGATATGTGCCTGATTTTTACACACAAACTGTCGTAGTCTAAGCCTATTGAAATTAACAGTTGACTCTCAATAATTCAAACCTTCGATAATACGAACCTCTTGATAATTCGAAGTATATGCTCAGTCCCTAGAAAAACTCTTGATATTTCGAACTAAAACAATACGTTTGGGTACAATCAATAATTCGAAGTAAAATCTGTGCCTGGCCAGACTACAACGCGCGATAATTCGAAGTTATCTTATAAAATTCTCGATAATTCGAACACTCACTATCATATACAGCAAACAGGCTGGAGCTTACAAGTTTTGTGTTGTATTGTCTCTTCGTGTCTTCCCTGTAACGTAGTTCCTTTACTGACAATCTGTCTGCTACCTCGTCTTAGTGTTTTCTGGTTCATCAGGCAAAAATACACTTTTATTGCTTTCCTTCTTCAAGTGGACAATAGACCAACCGCACTTATTGTCAGCCATCTATTTCTTTAATTTAACACGTGGCCTTGCTATACATGTGTTTAGAAAGGATGGTCCGCTATTGTGATGAAGAGATACGCGTAGGATTGTGTATGGATGTATTGAATATACTCTTTTAATACAGGACTTTTAACTTCTGTAAAATATTTATACTGTATAATATGTACTTTTTAAAAATACTTTAAAATAATTTTATACATATGTACAATTGTTGTTTTATTACATAGTTTCAAATTTAAGTGTGTTAGAAATTTTTTTTTTCCATGTATCTTGGGAGTTTTTCCTACCCTCTTGATAATTCGAACTTTTTCATTGGTCCCTCCAACTTTGAATTATCGAGAGTCGACTGTACCTTGTTTTTGTAGCCACTTATAGTGAGAAATATTTTTCACTTATACACATTGCTCGGAATAGTATTAAAATGTTTACAGAAATACTGTGTATTTTGCTTTAATTGTCAACATAAAGTTTAGGAGCTGTTCTTGCTTTAAATTTAGAGTTTTGACATGGACTCTGTTG
This sequence comes from Trichonephila clavata, assembly GCA_019973975.1. NCBI lineage: Eukaryota > Metazoa > Arthropoda > Arachnida > Araneae > Nephilidae > Trichonephila > Trichonephila clavata. The sequence goes on from BMAO01020310.1 coordinate 32,040, forward strand.
ATAGATCCATAAGTTGTTCCCTCTCCTTTATTGTAGGCGTTTTTTCAACAAATGTCAAAAGATGCTCTTTTTTCCATTCTAAAACTATTGAAATTTGCATGACATTGTACTAACGAGTATACAATTATCTCGTGGAACCCGGAATAGTAAACAATAAAATATTTACAAAATCTAATAGGCAATATATAAAAATAAAACATTTTAATATTCTTTTTATTATATTTGTGATAGCGGTCGGTTCCTGCTCGACTCTGAACCCTCTTGTCTACCTGTAAACCCGGCTAGATGTGTGGGAGAAACTGAATGAACCCACAGACATGATTTCAATCTAATCAATTTATTAATTCCAAATATCAATCAGACACAAAACAATTCTAACTAAGGTAGATGATTAAACAGTAGAGCGCAGAGGTGAGATTCTATAACACGGGGATACTACTACAGACCCTCAACTGAGTATAAGATAGCTTAAATACTCTCAAATATAACTACGTCACACACTAAATAAGCTAACTTCTACTTAATCAAGCTCCCAGTACCTGTACTTTTTATGCATCGGATCCTATACTGGAAACTTGCAGATGATCTTTTCGGCTTGATCAGTGTCGTTGGATCCACACTCTGTAATCTTATTCCTGGACAACTCCAAGACCTCTAACGAATTCCTCTCTATTTCAATCTTACTCACAGACTCTATGTTCACTCCTACTTGCCAACTCCAACGTGTCAACTCACAAACTCGCGAAACCAGAATTTATATAATATACTTCATTTACATAATCACGCTTCCTTACTCGGTGAAAGTTGGTTGAAATAAATATTTTCCTAAAAGAGTCATGAAGGGATTAGTAGAACCGCGTATAGATCCGTCATATATTGTAATAAAAGTTTAAAAAGTATTGCAAAATAAAGTTATTATGTAGAAATAAAATTTTCAGTTTCTTAATTACAGGGATGAGCTTTAAATTTTAGTGGGTATATAAACTTCATCAATAAACTTCATAAACGTGAATCCATTTTGCATACACATTTATAATATTTTTTTCAATTTTTTTTTATTGTGACTCGTAGAACCCCAGGGTTCTGTGGAAAACAGTTTGGAGCCCACTGGCTTACATCAGTTTGATATATTCGATGCTAATTCTTCCATCGGTTAACTTCATATAATCGGAAATAATATTTGACCTTTGAAATTATTCGAATAATGATCTTGTTAAGGCTGAGTCAAGAACGAGACGAGGCCCCCATTGCGTCTGAGTCCCTGGGCCAGAGTTCAGTTGGCCCAAGCCTTAAGACATCCCTGAACACGTATGCGGTGGCCGCGGTAGCCAAGTGGTCTAGGCATCGGATCATGACTAACGTGTCATGAGTTCGATCCCAGTACCACCTAGGACCCGCCGTGTAGGGGAGCGATGCACGTTAAACCTGTCGAGAGCTCAAACGTCCTCCCTTTGATGTGGTGTGGTAGTTAGGAGAGGGGTGCCAGCTCAGGTGTCGTCCGCGACCATGGTTCAAAATTAAGCGGACCGTCGCCAAAAGTCCTCGTGTATAGCTAAACAGTGCGACGTTAATATTCACTCACGCGTACGCGTTTTTTCCCTTTTATTCTATATTTTGGATTTCTTTCCTGTTTAAGATGGCTTTTTATGGGTATAAAATTTCATTTTTTCGCTTAGTAAGAATTCAATATTCCTACATATTCCGTTTGCAGGAAATATAGTAATTAAAATTAAGAAAACATTTTACTATGAGCAAGCTGATGTATTCTGAATATAATATGCATAAAACTATTTGCCCTTTTCTTTAAGTAGGAAAAATTGTTTAATTTAAACTTTTTTCGTTTTTTTTTTGTTTATATATCATGGTTTTTGTTGAATAATATGTTCGAGCCCAGTATGTGGAGGTTAAGGAATATAAATTGAAAATTAGGTATTAGGTTATTAAATTAATTATCTAAAAGTATTTATCCTGTAATTTTTAAAGGAAGACGAAATTTCGAAGGATTAAATGTCAAATAACTAAAAAGAAAATAGCAAGATTAATTTTTAATGTGTGTAGAATCTTTATGCATTTTGCTCAAACTGGACATGCAAAAAAAAAAAAAAAAAAAAAAAAAAATTAGAGAAATGAGCAAAAGTTTGAAATAAACGGATACATTCGCACTGTGATTAAATAATAAATCAGAAATAATTTTTATACGGAATTTGCAATTTATTTCTTCCATTTACTTGAATTAATCTCGATAATTTTTTTACATATGAAATAAAACCATTAAAATAATAAAATCGTTTAAAATTTTTTTAAAAAACAAATATTATTCGTAAAAGAAGATAAAAAGTAAACTATAATCACAATGGCATTATTTATACTTTCTTTTTACGTCTTGTGATAAAGAAAAGAAGCTTATTACTGCCGATAGATGTCACTCCAAGCAACAGTTCCGGTGTATTTCACTCCAGTTTCCGGTTAAAACAACGTGTTTACATTTTTCGAGAAACTCATCGTGTTTTATTGTAGCCTTTTTACTAATAATTATAAATCATGAGGAGATTGAAATATCATGAGGAAAAGTTATTGAAAAAAGTTGACTTCATCTCATGGGAAGTGGATAATAATCTTCATGAGGTGAAAATAATGAGGAGGTATTGCATACAAAAACGTGAAGACTACACTCGGTAAGAAATGTGACATTTTTGAAATTTGTGAATGATTTAACAAGACTTGAGAAGTATTGGTATTCCCCCCCCCCACCGTATAAATGCCTTTTTATGCTATGAAAGTTTGAATATCTTTTAATTTATTAAAAATACCGGATCTATTATACATAATCATATTTTTGATACTTGACTGATTTATTTTACTATAATTATTATGTGAACAATGTGTTTAAATATTTAAGGCATTGGCACATAGGCAAGGATGAAATGGAACAGTTATTACAATATGTTTTTGGATATTTTATGTAATTAAAAAAACTTGTAACTTAGAAAACTGAAATAACTTTATAAGATACCAATTTTCAGGGTACAAGTATGTTTTAGGCTATGATTTGGCATATTTATGTTACTTGGTTAAAATGATTTATTTAGGGATGATAGATAACATAGTTTCATTATGTGTTATTAATTATTGTTTAATTTCTTATTGATTGAGATAGTTGTCATATAAGTATGCTTGCCCTGTACAAAGCATCTTTGTGGTCTTTAACCAGCATATGTGTAAGATTCCTGGGATCTGATAAGTTCAAATCCTTTTGGTCAGATGACAAACTCAAGAATTTGTGCTCATTCTTTGCTTTAACACTGTTCTAACTCTAGGTTTATAGACCATGGATTATTTAAACAAATGTTACTGCGTTATGTCAAAGAATGATCCTTGTTTGTGGAACCCAAATTCACTATTCATAAGTTTGGGGTAATTAAGCTGTTTGAGCCCTTCCTCTCTATTAAAAGACAAATTTTTAATAAATGATTAAATTTGTGGATTGAAGGCTATTTTTTGATTGAACTATTGGTAATTGCATATAATCGAAACAATCACCAACGTTCAAGATAACTCGCATAGTTGGCAACCCCAATTTCGCATGTGTTGTTTGTACTGAATTGGTAAACACATCTTTTTTTTCATATAATGTCGCCAATAGGTTGTGATAATACGTTAGTATTGAACTGTTTTTTTTTTGTAGCATTATTAGAGTTGGATTTTTCAACTAAAATATTATCTTATTTGGTTTCTTTCTTTTGCACTATTATTATTTGTTGCAGATTTATAATTTACATTCTCCATCTAAAGAAAAAATTGAAAATTTAAGGGTTACGAACAACAACAAATATGCTGCACATATAATGCACTTGGTGGCAAAAAATTATGAACATCCCCTCACTTGAACTTCGACTCTACCATGCATTGTTTTGACTTGCATAATAAACCAAATCTGCGGATAGCAATTGTATCTTGTATCGTAAAGCATCACTTAGCATTTTTTTTTCATGTGGAAAATATAAAGATTTAGTAGTAACATGACTGTGAGTGCCAGATGGAGTTTCCATTAGTAACAAATAGTTTCTGTAGCTGCAAATCTTCTTATCTTTTCTCATGTTAAAGTATCTGAATTTTTTAATAAAATGACTGCATGACATGAACTTCAAGCAAACTACAGTGTTAGGTAAAAATTGTTTGTAAACAAAAGAAGTGTCAATCAACTGGTGTATTATATGCAGCAGAAAAAGAGTGTCGATCTGTGAATTAAATTTGCTTTGAAGAAATAGAATTAATAACTTAAGGTACTATTGAGAAGGGAATCTGTAGTTTTTTTTTGAAAAAAATTCACTCATGTCTTTTATTTTTGGTTAAAAATATTTTGACTAGACCAAGTATGTGTGTGTAAAACAAGTGGTTGTCTTGCCACATATGACTCACGAGTTAACCTTTTTGGTTGGATGCAGAATTTTAATTTTAATCTTCGGTCAGTTTTAAAATTATCAACAACAAAATTTTCCTTGATGTAGTGGAAGAAAAGAGTTTTTTAATGTTTTTTTTTGTGAAAATAAATGTGCATTACCACAAAATAAGTTTTTTCAGTCCTTAAACATAATTTGTTTTGGACTATGTTAAGCTTTGAATTTGACGTGCTTTAGTTTTGTTGGCACTTTGACAAACAAAATACAATACTTATGCATATTAGTGTCACCACAGTCAAATTTGTGCTACTTAAATCATGCTATTTTCTGCCAAAATCTAACTGATTGGTTTTTAAAATAAAACATGTTAATCTTTTTGCTGTTTTAATATAATAGTGCAAGTTTTACTGCTGTGATGTTAATAAGTAAGTACCTACAATACCACCATCAGTAGTCTTATATTCTATTATTTTAATATTTTTATCTTTATATAAAAAAGTTTATTTATAATTTTCTTGTAAACTTTTCAAGTAAGTCTGATATGATTAAATGTAACCACCTTTTTATGTGTGTAATGTAAACATTTTGTTTATTTAAGGTATAACAAGTTATCTCGCAAGATACGCGAGTTAGCTCGTATGGTCAAGGACTTAGACATGGAAGACCCATTTAGAAAAGAAACTAGCGATAATTTACTTAAGCAATTGTGAGTACAATTTTATATGTTGGTTTCATTTGATTTTTAAAGTTAGTATGTCATTTTTTAATAAAAAGCTATGAGTAACAATATATAAAGTCGATAAGAATAATTTTCCCATTGTATGTTGCATTTTATTTTTATTCATTTGATTATTGATAGATTCAGTTATTAAAAACTGTTCATTCATTAAATTTTTAAAAGAGGTGTATTTTTTTTCCTATTTTGTAAAAGAACTACATTTCTGTATGTAGTGTTTTCAGATTGTGAGTGTCAAATTTTTCATTTTTTTTCAGTTGAGAAAAAGTTTAAAATTTAGGTGCTTACATATTATTGAAGTTGCGCGCCTATCTGGTTGGACAGAACTCGGAACCTTTGGATCCGAAACCGAGTAATTTAACCACTACACCAAAATGATCACCTTGGTGCGGAGGTAGTTACTGGCTTATATAGATGGTATCGCTACATTATGTTGTTGACCAACTAAGCTAAGCCAAAAGACGTGGTCAAATAAAAAAAAAAATTGCCAAATGCTGCAATTGTTTCTGTATGTATGTAGAAACAGTGCCAATTTAAGTTCATTTGGGCCCTGGGCACAGAAGATCTACTGGCCCCCTTGGCACTATGGATTGAAATTTATAACCAAAAATCTCGCTAAGTCCAGCTTATCCGGACCCTTGGGCGCCCGTCCCAAGCGCCCAATGGATAAATTGGCACGTGAAGAAACAAATTTCTGTTTATGACAAATTGCCATTGCAAACAAATTGCTGAAGATTTAGAATTTAAATACTGTATTTAAAAAGAAAACCGTGTACACACTTAAAATAAATGAAACATCTGATACCAACTATTATACTTAGATGACCAAAAAAACTGTTTGCTCAAAATTATGACAAGTCTTCTTTAAGTAGATGTTGGCACATGGATTTATTTAAGTATAAATCTAAATACTGTAATGCAGATCTGCTATGTTTCTCATATTGCAATTTGATAAAATATAGTCTATCAAATACTTGCGTATTAGACCATGTTTTTGGAAATACTGCACTGGGTTCACTTCTGAAGAAAACTGGTCCCAAATTTTAATCATTTTTCACAACAAAGTAAAAGAAGAAAAAAGAGGACAACATTGAAGGATTTACACAAACAATGTTACTACTTTTGAGAATATGCGAAAATGGTACAAACTATAAAAAAGGTTATTTTCAAGTTTCAACTAATAAAATTATTGCGTTTGAATGTGTGTGGGATTGGTTTTCCACTATTGGTTGCAAATTGTGGCATTTTGCAATGATTTTTCAATTTGATGAAGTTGGTCAATAATTTGATACATTAAGTACCAAAATTTGCTCAAAATCTAATACATAATGTAGGTTAGAGTTATAATAACTTTTTAAGAAAAAAAAATGAACCAAATTTAAAGTAATGTATTATTTTATATTAAGAATTTACAGTAATTTTTTAGAGCAACAGTTAATTGCAATTGTTGACAAAAAATATTCCAATTGCTTGCACATATTTACTGTATATATTGAAAATTTTATTAAATTTTCCAAAACTTGACTAACCATAAAAGGCAAGATTTTGTTTTGTGGTACAAAAGGATCCTCGTAATATAAAAATATTTAATGTACTCTGTGTGTTATCAATATCATTTATATTGCAGCACCTAGTGTTTTAGTCATTTGTTTCATTTCTGTCACTTTCATAATGAAATCTTCAGTTCAAGGCGTTGGAATTTTTTTTTGCAGTGTATTTTTATTGTTAAATAAGTTTTGGTGGTTCAATTTTATTGCCTTTATCTGCCCATTGATTTTATGTCTACATTAATGATTTAATGTCAGCAACTAAGAATTACAGGTTAATCATCAAATTTAGAATACTAAATATCTGTTTTATCAGGTTTTATTCATTGGTAATTTTAAACAGAAACTCAGTACATCATATAAGCATGTTATGCATATTGCATACTGAGGGAAATAACTGTTTAGTGCTAACTTTTCTATCTTAGAACAAAAATTCATTATTATAGCATGCCATCTGTTGTGTAATAATTTATGTTAAAATCATTAAGCAAATAATATTCTTTTTATTAATTAACATGGCTGTATTGCCTAGTAACCAGTGTTACAGAATCATAGGTTTGTGTCCTAGTGTCACTGAAAGTCTGCTGTGCTGAGGGATTTATGCATGTTAAATCAAACGAGGCTGAAAGTCCTTATGTTGGCATGGTGTGAAGTTTGGAGAGTGGGTTGCCAGCTCAGGTGCCGTCTTCATCACATGACCAAAATTACGATATCTGTCATCAACAGCCCTCACATTAGTAATTTGACGTTTATTAAAATTAAATCAAATAATTATTTACTTTATTTATCAGAAAGGAGCTAATTTTAATGTAATCTTTTGATTTACTTGTAAAAATCATCTGAAGTTTGTAAATTTTATTAGATTCTTTTGTTATTGACAATCGGTTTCTCCTATTTATAGAGTTTCGTATTTTTTACGAAACCAATATTTTAGTTGTAGTTAACATAAAAATGAATTTGAAGTTACGAATTTTTCTAAAACCTTACAATCAATATCAGCCAATTTGTTTTTTAGTGAGTGAAGAAAAATCATCATATTTACATTCATCATTTTTTGTATGTTCAGTATGGATATCTTTAAAAGAGTGTGATGAGTGAAAATGAATTAAATTTCAATATTTATACAGAGTAGGATGCTAATATGATTTTTATTAATCATTCTATATAATTATTAATCATGGAACATTTTTATATATGTTGTTCTTTTTACCCTTTCATAACAGTGTATGTATTTTAAATAAGTTCAGGCCCATAATCTTTTCCCAAAATAAATTTGATCTTAGAAATTTAATATTTTTAAGGATAGCTCCATGTATTAAAGTATTAATTATGGTTAATAATTTGTAAATTTAATAATTATGACAATGATTAGAGATACAGTAAGGATTTTCTACTGTAACTTTTTATAAGATTTACAAGTGCTATTTGTTTTCCAATTTTGTTAAATGTTATATATTAACCAATAATAAAACTTACTTTGTGAAGATTCTTATTGCAATAAATAGACAAAAGAAAAATTTTCATTATCGTAAACGAATTCTGTTTCACCTATTCATTTTCAGTAGATTGTTATACGAAGAATTGAATAATTCTTTAAAAGTGAACTCTGATTCATTTCTTTAGTTTTCCAAAAAAAAGTTTTTATTTTAGTTTATTTGAAAAAAGAAATGCACACATTTCATTAAGAAGGTATTTTTTCCAGATAATTGATTTAAACAGCGAAAAAATGTCAAAATTTCTTATAGAGTATTAAAATTTATATATATATCACTAAAAAGATCTTGTAAATGTACAAAGTAAAGTTAAATGAAATTGCATTTTTTAATGGGAAATTTTTTTTTATTGCATTAATGATACCTTGAGAATAAAATATGTTTTTAGAACCACTCAAAAGGTTTAATGAATGTTAGATCTAAAAATTGTTCAATTTTGTTTTAAGGATCATTGATGTAATTTGTTATGTTATTAAAAAGTTTTTAAATACAAATATTTTAAATTGGAGTGAAGTTTCACAGACAAGTAAAAATTGGCTTAATTATCGTTTCCTAATATAACAAAACTGTATTTCAAATAAATTTAAAAACAAATATGACAAAAATGCGATTATTCTATATAGCTTTATTTGTTGTTCATTTAAGTTAAATATGAACAATTTTGAAAATTTAAAAAGCAGTATTTTATGTATTTGTTTTCTCTTTGCATATTGCTTTTAGATAAGCAAATCTTAGCCAATTAAGTTGGATTTGTAATTTTGAAATTTCAATTCAGTGAAAAAAAATTTAGTTAATACCAGAGGTGTCATATTTCTATATTAATTTTTATTTAATTGTAGTTTTTTTTATATTTGAATTGAATATCAGATATTATCACTCTTGTTTTTCATAATTATATTCTGATGTTAATGAAATTAGAAAGTTATCCGAGAAAATCTTTTGTACTTAATTGTGCTTTCTGTAAATTTGTAGCAATTTAATGTTGAGAGGACTTGCTTGAATTTTAAAATTATGTGAAATTCAAAGTCATTTAGTTTCATTATCTACTAATTTTAAATTCAATATGTGTCATAATGCATTTTGCCTTAAAGTAACTATGTAAAGATTATTTAGGATTTGTGAATTTATTGAAAGTGAATAAATTGATCTGCGTGTGCTTGATTACATTTTTTTTGTCTGACATTTTTTAATACTTTTAAAAATACTTATGTATTCTTCAAAATAAGGAAAAAAATGCATTTTGAAGAAATTAGGAATGATATGTCTAGGAATGTCTAATGCTTTGCTTTTATTTATTTTGTTTTTAATAAATAAGTTTCAGAAGTTACTTTTTGAATTCAGGAGTAATGATATTTGTGCATTAAATTAAAAGTTAACTCAACAGAGAGAGAGAGAGCTCTTTCTTTTAAAGAATTAATTTCAAACATCAAGAAAAGATTTTCTCACAAGATTGTTTTTACCTTAGCATTTTCTGATTTGCAATTTCTACTGTCATTAGATATTTTTTATGTTTTAAACGTAACAAGATATTAATTCTTATAAAATCATCTAGCTATCTTTTCTTAAAAAAAAAATATTTCTGTTTCTTCTGAAAATTATTTTTTTCGCTGGATTACGTTGATAGTAAATTTCTACTATAGATTTTATGTTAATTGTATGATTTCATTTCATTGCTATAACTTTCCAAATATTTAACAAAAGCATGGGTTCCTGTATAATTTAAATCAAAATATTGTACGTGATGCATATTTCTATACAATACATTTCATTTTTAAATGCTGCACACATTACTCTTTAATTTTTTGTTTTGAGTTCCATTTTGTTTCACTTTCATTAAATTTTTTTAATGAGTTAAATTCTTTTAATCTGGTCAGAGAGTCTGGTTATTCTTCTAATATCCTCTAGTAATAAACTAAATTCAGTGGGGCAACAGCCCATGAGGGCCAAGGCCTACTGTGCCCATCTCGGTATTTGTGACTTAGGCGCTGAGGTTTATGAGCAGATGTTCGGGTCAGGTGATCAGTCTGATCATTTTGACAGATTTATTCCTGATTTTTTGTTAAATGGATTAGACTTTGAATTCTTGATTGATTTACTGGTGTTTTCCAATAAAAGAATATGTTAATACATGCCTTATTGAGGGGTTGAAACTTTCCCTAAAACACTTGTAATGTCTGTAAATAACTTATATTTCCCTTAAATTGAACACGTGATTATATTTTCAGATTTCATTTTCCCCTGCATATTTAAATGTAGAAAAGAGAAAGTTCACTCTCTTGTTTGCTTGGTACTTGACCATAGTAAATGCACAATTTTTTTCATTTGATGCTAACATTCATTAAGTAAACAATGATGTGATCAACATCTAGAAGTTTTTTAACTGCCTCAACTTTAAATCACAAAATCAATATGTCTCTCCATTACATATATGTGTAGTAATTCCTCTTAATTTCTGCAAACAACTTTTTAATTTGTAATGGTCCTGCCCTTCAGGACTCGTGCATAAATAATTAACTAGTTTACCCGCATAACGGGATAATTCTAACCGTATCTCGTGAAAGTTAACAGCTTGCGTTTGAAAAGTAAGATTACATTAGAATCTTATCGAACGATATCTTTCCACCAATCATAGTCACCAGGCCCTTGCAAAGTCAAGTTCAGGTCCGCAAGCCCAAATACACACTTGCGTCAGTCAGGTTTGCCCCCACTACAATGCGGGGGTGTACGTTACGCCACTGGGTGCAATATGCTTCTCTCAATCCCCACCGTTCGGGCGGAATGCAACCTGTTTCTTTGCAGTAAGTTTTAATTCTTCAAATAGTTTTTTTGAAATATCTTAATAGCGGAATTTTAGACTACGTCCTATGGGCTGGTGAAAAATTGTAAGTTTTGCCTGACTTAAGCCTCAGTGGCGTAACGGGGAACATTTGGGACCTCTGCAAAGTCAAGTTTTGGGCCCCTAAGTTGAATTTTACAAAGGGTAGGTACTTGGTGGCAGTTAGGCTTGGGCCCCCTTGAACCATGGGACCCCCCCGCGGTGCGGGGGGGGGAGTACGCCACTGATAGTCATGTCCACGGAAGTCACGTGGATTCCAAGACTTCCTGTTGCTGCTTTATACAAAATCCCGAGATTTTTGGAAAATCTCTCTTTGTCTTCATTATGTGCCAATAGCTGCAGCCCGTTTTTGTCGCTTGCTTCAGTGGCGTAACGTACACCCCCGCATCTTGGGGAGGGGGGGGCAGGATCCTAGGGAGCCCAAAGCCTGACTGCCGCCAAGTACCTACCCTTTGTAAAATCCAACGTGTGTGTGGGGGGCCCCAAAACCTAACTTTACAGGGGGGCCCAGATGCTCTCAGTAACGCCACTGGCTTGCTTGCTATGTTGTCGAAACGCGAAGTGTTGTCCAAGTATTAAAATGTGTGTGTGTGATCGTCAAAGTGGAGTATCCCATTGGCGCCCACAAGGGGAATGTCCTAGGGGCCCGGACCCCACCTTCCAAAGCCTTTTTTTGATTGATGGTAATCCTATATGTTTAACGTAAAATTTAATTAAGTACTTGTAATTAACTAATTATTTTATTAATTAATGCTAATTATTAATTCAATTTATTTTTTACTGTTTTTTGTTGACAAAATCAGAAGAATCAATTGATGTTGTCTTGAGGTATGATACGAGTGAGGGACTTTCGACCATGGACCCCCCCCCCCTGAAAAATTTTGGAGTACCCAAATACTAAATGATGCCTCGTCCATTCAACAGCTCAAAAACATATATATTCATGAACTAAAATAGTAAAGAAGACAGTTCACTCGCCACACTATATATATGTGTTTTATGAGAATGAATGAGAGAATATTAACGGCGCACACACTGTTCAGCTACACGAGGACTTTTGGCGACGGACCTCGTAATTTTGAACCATGGTCAAGTGACGAGGACGACACCTGAGCTGGCACCCCTCTCTCTTAACTACACACCACACCAACGGAAGGACGTTTGAGCTCTCGACAGATTTAATGTGCATCGCTTTCCTATACGGCGGGTCTTTAGTGGTACTGGGCTCGAACTCATGACTCGCCAGCCACGAGTCCGATACCTTGACCACGTGGCTACCGCAGCCACATATATATGTGTATATATCAAATATTTATTGCCATAAATCTAACTAGCTAAACAATGAATGGGAATACAAGATAGTTTAAAAAACGTTTTTAAGTGTGGTCGATCTGTTGCTATGCATCTAAAAACAGACTGGAAGAAGATCATCAACAGCAGTCGAGCGAGGGTGGAGTCCTTAGAAAATCTAGAATAATCATAAAAGAAATAACTCCTATGTGGCTTTTGACGGCGTTTGGAAAGTAGTCATTTTTTTCTACCATGAGCTTCTTCCCGACCTTGCATTCATAAAACGTTGCTGAATCAGTGCCTGGGTAAGGGGGAAGGTAGGCAATGATTGCTCACCCCGGGTGGTGATGCGGTTTTCAGGGGTAGCCACCGCTGAGCTTAGATTGCCCACTGACACTCCCCTACCTTCTAATTATATTGACTGCTGTCTCGGGGTTAATGTTTAGTCTGTCCATTGGGATAGTGCAGTTTTCGCAATAATCTAAACGTTTAAGATTTTTTTCCCGACCGTTTACCTTAGTTCTGAAAGTATCTTTTTGATTTCACCTATTTGAATTTGCTTTTTTTTTCGTTCTTTTTTCTTTTTCATGTCCTTTAAGGTTCACCTTAAGATGATCATTCGTTCCCATCCATGGTCTGAAGATCTCCAGAAATAATTTTTTTTAAGGTTAAGAATTTATAGTTTGCATAAATAATGATCGTAAAGACCGGTGTGTTAGTGCTTTAGTGACACTTGGTCTTTACAGTTGCGAGAGTTGTGGGTTATGAAAACTGGATGCGTTTAAACAAACATTTTGAAGGCTTTCTATTATGATGGATTCAAATGACAAATTTGTTTTTGGGCCTTGTGTGTGCATGCGACTGCTAAAATCGGATTATTTCATTTCGTTGATTTTTTTAAATGTTCTTTGGATTATATAAATGTTTTTTTTTCATGATTTTATTATTTTAATGGCTCTTTAGATGCTTGAAACGATTTCGTGGCTTTTGATACTTTTTTGTTTCTTATCGGTTTTCATCGTAAAAATATAGTTTTGCTTGGCATTAATGAATTTATTATGTTTATAAATTCGAATCTATAGTAAAATTGCTTTAATTTAATGTAGCTGGATTCAGAAATTTTCGATGAAATAATTTTTAACAGTATTTTTATGAAACTGCTGCTTGTTAAATTTAAAAATTCAACTGTTTCTTGCTCATTTTTTAAAGTTTTTGACAATAAGTGACAACAGACGAGTAAAAATAATTTTTTACTCGTCTTAGAAATCTTTTAAAAAAAATTCTGTTTATAAAAAAAAGCAAAACTTCTGGGCATAAAATTAAGTTTTTATAAATGTGATTGTATAACTTGAATGTTTGACTCTCTCTTTGATCTTTGTCTCGGTAATTGATCAACATTTATTTCTACGAATCTTCCGCTTTTTTTTGAACTGTTCTTTTTGAAATTAACCGTAATAAGGGTGGAAAATAATTTCTTCGATTTTCTTTGCGAAATTTAGAAACGTAAAAAAAAATGGCAACATAGAAGGTTGTAGTCTTCCCACCTCTGGCCTAAAGAGATGTAAACATTCGTGCGGACGATGAAATAAGAACAGACAATGAAATAAGACTTTTAAAGATATGTAAACAATTTTTTTCAGAAATTTCAATCGAATGCCTAAGAACAACTAGGAGAAATATAATAATCGAATAAAAAGGGAAAAAATCTGTAAGATACTCCTAAAAAAATACTGACAATTTTAATCCCCCTTCAGGCTTTTCAAGAAACTCACGCAATCACAAGTCACTTTTTCTCTTTTAACTGCCCAATGTATAAAAAAGTTTCCCTCTCTTATCTGCTGAAAGCACTTTAGTGAAAAGATAGCAAAGGACAAAAAGAGCAGGAACACAAAAAAAGATATAGAAAACAAACTTTTTTTTTTCATTTTTTGTGTGGAAAATTAGGCATACACGACGCTTGTATGGGTCTTTAGATTAGTGGGCCGCCTGCGGGATGAACCATCACCAGGGTCGGCTCCTCTGTTGGGGCTTTCTGTCGGACATCCACTATCTCTACTGATGGCATCATCCCTCCCCCAAAACGTGAATCTGAGAGTGTTGTCCTTCGTGATCGGTGGCACGCCGTGCCACTTTCCCATAACCTTCCCGATCGTCTCTCACTCCGGTAGCTATAGCAGGTGAGGGGAGGGGGGTTTAGTATCATGATCCCTGGGCATCCGGGATCTCCGGATTGTCCGACTGCAGTTGAGGGGGCAAATCCATATTGATGAGAGAAGGATCCATGTGCAACACGCAGTGGTGGTGATTTGGGTGGGAATATTGCTATGTGGTTGTGTGCATTTTTAGTTTGTATCCTGCTAATTGTGTTTTCAACACAGTACACATTACCTTTAATCAGTTTCCTGGCTCAATTTTGTGTTTTCGAAATTTTTGGCATGCTTTTTTTAATATCTCTTTGCTTTTCTTTTTACTAGGCTTGTTTTTTGCTACGATTTCCATTTATATAATATTTTTTCAAAATCGTTTTATTTTTCCAATAGCATACTGTTTGAATTCCTGTGCAACTTTAGGTTTAAGTGATTTTCTGTATTGATTTATATTCCTCATTCTATATTCTGCGTAAGGTGAAGGTCAGCATCTTACAAAAAAAAAAAAAAAAAAAAGGTTAGTGACAGCTGTAGGAAACATAATAGTTTTCCATTTTGGTTGGCCTATTGACTTCTTATTGTTATAACAAATATCTTGTTTTGGGTTCTTTTTTCCCCTTCAGAATTTAAGCTCCTTTTAATGGCATAAGAAAACCCAATTCTAATTGTTCCAGTAAATCATATCAATTTCGTGGCGCAGCAACTGTATTTTGTAAAGTAAACATTTTAAATTTTTATTGTAGACAGACACAGGCACAGGAGGAAATAGATCACTTAATTCTCTTAAGGGCATATTTCGGAGTCTTTTAATAAAATACAGTCGGACCCCGATTTAACGAGTTCATTGGGACCGAACATTTTATTCGTTAAATCGGGGTTATTTATAATATTGGGGTCCCAAACAATACAATTTTTTTGCAATAACCTTTTGGAAATTCCAAAAGCAACTATACAAAAAATATCCATAGTTAGAAATTACACACTTTTATTCAGTATCTACAAATATTTTTAGCGAATTATTACGCACAAGTTAATTGGAAATTTTAAAATACTGGCTAATAGATGTTCTACAAGCTTTTTGTGATTCCTGACTCGAAAGATTTTTTTTTTCGACTTTGCTGCTTTCAAGGAAAATTTTTCTGTTCCGGTCAAAAAAGATATGTCATTTGAAAAAATTTCCAATTCTTTTCTTATCCAAACTAATAAAAAAAAATTTTTTTTTTGGCTGCTGAAATAATTTGTTAATTCGGGGTTTTATTATTCGTAAATTAGGGGTTTTTGCCTTTAATTTGATTGGGGAAAAAAGAAAATTTAATTCACGAAATTCGTTATAGCGGGGTCTATTAAATCGGGGCCTGACTGTAGTTTCTCGACAATCTGATTTTCTTAATTTTTAAACCTTACCAAATGGCGAACGTTGTAATTATTTTCTGCTTCCTGAAGATTCTTTCTGCAACCCCTGATTATAGTAAAGTACAAACCAGATGTGTAGATGTCGAAGTTGGGTATGGAATATTTATCTGTGCTTCCAATACTTTTTTTGGAATTCTTATTTTTATTAGCGAAAGGATGAAAAGTACTTTCATAGCATTTTTAGCCCTAACGCTGTTCTGTAAATGTTCTCGTGCGCGGACTTGCATATAGCTCTTTAAATTTTTAGCTGAACCCTCATCGCATCAACTTTGGGGAGGTTGGAAGAGGCACGATTCCTCTCGGATGGAGCTGATATCGTACATCATGCCCCCTCGCCACCCCCATCCCCCAGTAGGAATGAACTTCAAATCTTTTCTGGAACCAATTGACGATATACCTGTACCTAAACGGGCTAAAATGCCCAAACGATTTACGGGGTGGACTTGCCAATCCCCCAACTTCACGCAACGAATCGGATCTCAGATAACGAAAGTCTTCGTTCCAGAGGGCACGACCATTTCCTAAAGGTACCGTTCGGAGTTCTTTTTTCTTTACCATCATGGTTTTTTGGTAGTTTACTGGGTACTCTGTAGTCACGTTTTACAACGAAGACATTAATATACGTTTTAGCGAATGTCACGCCTTTACCCCCCCCCCCCGATTTTGCTAGACCCCCTTTTTTGTTGTGAGGTAAGCTGGGGGGGGGGTGATTGTTGTTATATTTTCATAATTAAGAGCGTGTTTCGGGTGTTTTGTGATGGAGTGAGACTAATCGGCACCTGTTAGAAAAACAAGTAGGAACTGCTGTGGTTTAAAGGGGAGGGGGAAGATGTGTTGATTAATGCCTGTGAACGTCATAGCGGGTGTTCCTGCATTTTCAAGGTCTTCTATGAAAGTTGAGGGGGGGGGGCGAGTGATGTATTTGAGGGTAAATACATTATTAAACGCTCATCATTTAAGAAAAAAACGTTCAATGTAATTGGAACGTGTAAAAAATGGCTCTTAATTATTCTTTTGATACATAATTTGTGCTATTGAAACGTTTAATTTTCAATAGAAATACCGCATATTTCCGTATACAAGCCGAGAATGTGTGAACCCGCTAATCTGGGAAAATACATAGCTTAGGAAAAATGGGTTTTTACGATTTTCCGTTAGTCATGTGCGTGCGATTTTAATCTTTTAATTTTTTTGGGTGTTTTGAATGAAACTTTTGTTCTAAAAAAAACCACAAAAATTCTTCAAAGGGAGTATCAGTATCCAAGTTCCCAAATAGTTAGTAAAATTTACATGTACTCATTGGCAGTGGCGTAACGGAGAATATTAGAGCCCCCCTGCAAAATCAGGATTTGAACCCCAAGCCCAAATAGGTACTTAGCGTCAGTCAAGTTTTGGGCCCCCTAGAATCACTGGGCCCCTCCGCAATGTGAGAGTGTACGTTACGCCACTCCTCATTGGGTTGTCTGAACGCTTATGATCATCATGATGCGAGTTTTCCCTCCAGGGCGTGAAACATAGGTTGACGACCACGTATAGTTATTTTTTGTTATTTTGGTATCTTCCTTAATTCAGAATGTTTTTTTTTTACATACACTCTCGAACGAATTTCTCATTTTAAGAGAAATGCCGAGTAGCCAAAGTAAAAATTTTCAGAGAACGCAATCATACGTGTTGTTTGATATTAGCCATGTATGAATTTCTCTTCCTGCTCATCCCCCCCCCCCCAAATATGACACAAGAGTGTATAAGATTACAAATAAAGCTTCGAATCGGAACTGCACCGAAAACCGGAAAAACCATTATTTTGGTCGGAATGAACCCCCCCCCCCCCAAAAAAAACTGTTTATTTCTGTTCGACATATATTTAGTCATTTTGTTACTGTAACCAACTGAACAATATTTTCTAATTTAACATCAACCATATAATTATCATCATTACATGTGCGTTATTTTTCTATTTCCTTGTACTTTTCTGTTTCAGTTTCGCAAGAAACTGCATGTAGAAAGCAGATTTAATTTAGTTGAATGAAGTAGAATAGTAGATGTTTTTTTTTTCAATTCCTATATTAGTTCACACTCTCTCTATATTTATGTATATATTTATGTTGTTCAAATTTTCAATCGTTTATAAATGCATTTTAAAGCACTCAGTTGAGCTGAAATTTTATGTACACGCATATTTTGGATGACAATACAGTAATTTAATTATAATTAATAAAAATTAATTATTCAAAGAATTACAAATACAGCCACGTTGGCATCATTTTTGGCGACTTGAGTCAAAACTTGAAAAGGTTTTTTTTTTTTTTTACATTTTAAAGCTCTCATTTGAGCTGAAATTTTCCATACACTGTTGTTTTGGGTAACAATTTGGGTAATTTAATTATAATTAACTAAAATTATTGACTGAAATTAGTTATTTAAAGAACTATTTTAAGAATCATTTTTAGCAACTTGGGTGAAAACTTTAAAAGATTTTTTTCTCCTCACGTTCAAAGCTGAACAGTTTATTTTGGATGACAATACGGTACTTTAATGATAATTAATAAAAATTAATTGCCACTTACTGTTGTGGTTCTGTCATATGGATATACGTATTTATATTAATTGTAACTATTTAATAAAAAGAAACTAAAATAAATTTTTAGCGCGTTTTTCACGTAGTGGAACAAAAGCGCTATTAGGACGCAAATTTCGTCGTACCTTTTTCTCAGCCAATAAGCAACCAATCGACCTCGGTTTTTCGGCATTAGGTCACATTTGTACCCTAGATGAGTCGAATCATATTTAAATTTTCCCATAGTTTTCCCGAATTTTCCTACAAATTTTCCTGAATTTCGCTAGTTTATTACAACATTTTCTCAAATTTTACCTTGTAAATTTATTGTTTTCAAAAGGTTTTTTTAAAAAAAATCTACCTGCATTTTGGAGTTCATTAGTTGCATTATTGTAAAATACAACATGTGAAAAACGCGCTAAAATTACTTGGCCATGCCAGTGATTGATATCTTGTTTTTGTTGATCTGAGTAGGAATTGACTTAATTTTTTTTTTAATATTACTTGTTTAGAAAAATATCAGTCTGAGTTATATTTTTCGCATCTCAGCAAACGATTATCCACGAATATTTGTATATAGATTGTTTAGATAGGCAAACCAGAATCACACACATAAACCTAGATGCCAATTTTTAATGGATAACAATGCCAATGCTCGCCGTTTTCTGCTCACCTCTCGTATCGTACATGCTGGTTAATTGTATCAATTCACATAGTGTACCAATTAAAGCGAGAATAAAATCTTCTAATTTTGATAGAATTACATTTTTCTTTAATAGAATTATAATTTTTGTGCAAATAAGAGTATACATAAAATAAAATAATTCATTCAGAACTGTACCGAAAATCGTTACTTTTGGCGGAACGAAAACCGGAACTGAACCGATGTATTTTTTTTTAGTTGAACCGGAACGAGAAAAAAATTAAGTTCGAAGCTCTGACCAGTTTTGCCGTGTGTCCCTATAAAGCAGAACACTTATAAGATTAAGAAGACAACATACTGGTACCATTATTCAAATATATACTTTGTATCTTTGCTTAAGTGTTAGGCAGTATAAACGAAATCATTTTCCATCTCTAATTGCACTTAATCTGTAGTCGTAAAGTTGTTTTGACCCTTTGATCTCCACCTAATATGTCCTTTCTATTTATATTTTTACAAAAAAATAAATGATTTAATGTAAGAAACCCTCAAGATGGTTTCAACCTTAATCAGTAGCCCATTGTACAGCCTGAGTTCATCCTTGATGCAAATCAGCATATCATGTAATAATTAAACGCAGACTACGTGACTATTGCTTATCCTGAAGCACAACCGTGGTATTAAGCGATGAATTTCTTTTTAAAATTGGAGGAATAAAATAATTAAAACAAAATTATGAACTTACTTCCAGGAAGTTTAATTACATTTTCATCTAAATTCATTGCAAGACGTGTTTGAATTTCTTGCTACGTTATTCGCTATCAATCTTTTCCCCCATCAGTTTATACCACTACCTTTTGAATATCATGTCTATAGTTGAAAAGGAATGAATCTCTTTAGTTATCAACTTGAAGCGATTCCTTCTGTAATCATCAAAAAATAAAAACTATCCGGAAAATTTTTCTAAAGCTTTTTCCTTCCACTCATCTCTTTTATCATTGCATTTCTCTATTGACAGTCTTCAAAACGCTTTTCGGAGTATTTAAAAAAAAAGAAGCTAAAAGCTGATGCCACGCTGCGAAAGCAAATATCTTCAAAACCGAGAAAAACGATCCGTTGCCGACGGGTCAAATTAAAAGAAAAGCAAGACCGATATATAGGATCAGGTTTTATTTCTTGTTGCTTCTCGATACCCCTCCCACCAAATTTACTCTTTTGGTTATTCTTTTAAGGATATATATCTATAAAAAAAGGAGAGAATGATTTCAAAAGAAATCCAAAGGTTCAATGGCAAGGAATTGAACAGCGAAGCTGTGTCACCACTGCACACAATCAACTTCTTTTATTCAGCCACGTGCATTCAGCTGACAGTTCGGTTTTTTCACAATAAATGTCGTCTACTACGTTCGTGTCATTTAACACTTCTACCAGATCACATACGTCAGACCAACACATAAAGCTTACTTTGTGTGAATCTTAGTAAGAGAGAAAAATGCGCAGAGATGATAAAAAAAAGTGGGGGAAAAAAGGACTGAATTTGGGTTCATTTTCGTTCCCTGGCAATTCGTTCTTCAATTGCCCCATATAGAATCCTCGCAGTCCTATATCTTCTGGAAGAGGGTTTTTTTTTTGCTAATTATTTGACTTGTTTTTAATTACTCCTTGTAGATGAGAAGTCATTGAATGTTTTTAAGGAATAAAGTTGTTTTTGTGGCGGAGAGATCAGGTTTCTTTTGAAAACAACATGGCTTTCATTCAGTAGCGGTGAGAAAAAGAGAATTTGAGATTTAACGTCTTTTGTGCCGCTACTTGTATGTTGTGAACTTGATTCTGTCCATCGGCTTCCTCTTATCTTATCGTATTTAAAAAGAGATTTAAAAGTTAATTTGAGTTATGAGTTTTTAGAATATTTGTTTGTTCTTTTTCGAATGGACTAAAGAATGTTTATTACTTTCCCCGATGACATTGAGTATTCATTTTCGTTTCGTTTAAATGCAAATGAAAAGTCATCCTGTAATGAAGTAAAAAAAATGAAGGCGGATTTAAAAATCTCGTACAATCAGCATTTCTGAAACATGTCCCTTAGGGTTGATTGTGGTTTTATGAAGAGAAACAATTATTAATTGGAACCTATCTGTGAGGAAAAGATGTTCTATGACAGCGGTTCTTGAACTTTCTATCACCGCGGTTCCCTAAAATTTTGAACACCCCTCCCTGATTCTGAACACATGTCTTCGTAATTTAAAAGTTCCTCAATAATCTTAAGATTGCTTCTGCTACTTATATGGATTTTTTTAACACTTCTTTTTGAATTCTACTATTAGTTCACTATTAGTTGGTAATTTTTTGTGTATGTTTTGTATAATAGTAGAAGTGTTTTAACCCCTTCAGATTTATCAATCACTGTTTTATTACAAAATTTACTGTCCCTTATGTGAATATAATCACTGTTTTTTTAAGCAATTTCGTATAACAAAGATAAAATGCTCAAGTTTTTGTAAAAATGAAAATATCTCTTATCCTGAAGGTCATTTAAAAAATGAATAACATAGCGATACATCAGAATTGAAAATCTGATCATAAACTTTTGATACAAAATGGGCCACGTTTATGTTACTTTCTGTCAATTTTTACCCATTTTTTCCCATTTTAGTAATAATAATTTCTTTTCTATTCTTAATTTTAGCATATTTTTCTTAAAATGTACTCAACAAATCTAAAACCTACAAAAAAATCCCCGTATTTCCTTTTTTAAAAAAAAAAGTTGTCGCAAGTAGTCGGATACCTTAACTGCATTATAAAAATTTTTAATGAGAAAGATGATGCTGCATTTCTTTTACACAAGTTCTGTCATATCAGGTGTAACATTTGAAATCCGCAATCTCAATTCCGTTCTACTTTATGATAGGGATGCAATCCTTTTTATGGTGGTGGGACTAATCCCCATCTGGTCTAGTAAAACTAGACCAGATCCATGAGTCCATTTATCTTCACAAAGTCTAAGAACAGCAGGGGGAAGCAATAGCCTCCTTACATGAAAACCCCACACATTGCAGAATGTGCTGGGGAGAAAAAGGACTGATCTCACATTTGGTGCAAATTGGGTAGCTTCTTTTACCATCTTCAAAATTCATGCAGCTCAGGTGACCCGTCGAAAATCGCGAGAATGCCGTCTGATGCGATCTGGAACCCTTGAATGATATGGCGGATCCAGGATGTCTTTGAAAATACTATGGGTGTGCAGGAGGGACAACCCAGGTTCTACATATCAATTCTTTAGCCCTGGAGTAGATCTCGGTTGACGAAAGGACCATGTGGTCTTCCGGGTCCACAGGATCACTGGCAGCCGCTTTCGCAAGATCATCCGCTTCTTCGTTCCCGGGCAGGCGTACATGAGAAAGGGACCCACTGTAGATAGATAGGGTGCCGATCTGAAAGCTGCTTAAAAAGGTGTAGAATATTTCTGCTGGTGCTGTCACCGATAGATGGCCAATTCGATAAATGTTGGATGGAAGATCGGCTGTCTGTCAGGATCCAAATTTCAGAAAAAGCATGGCCTTGTATGTTATTAATCAATGAAAGACCACACAGGATAGCTATTAGCTCCGTTCTGAAGACAGAAGCGTGATCAGCATTTCTTCTCTGAATTTTGATGATGCGGTCAGGTAATCCTTTTTGTATTGGCGCGCTATAAATTCAGTTCTTAATCTTTGCACTACAATTTTTTAAGCATAATTCATTATAGTAATGGCCATATAGTTGCGAATCATAAAAATACTGATTTACTATTCTTGTTCGAAATTCATGTTCCAGTAGAGTTTTTTCATTGCGGCAATTTGTTGATGTAGTTTAGGCAATATTTTTCCACAAGACCTTTCAGAGTCTGTAAAAAAGTGACATTCTAACATTAAATGATATGTATTCACGGACCCCTTAGAAAAGCGCTGCGGTCCCCTGGGGGGGGGGTCCACGGCCCACATTTTAAGAACCGCCGTTCTATCGTATGAAGATAAGGAAAAGAAGAAAAAATTCAAAATTTAGTATGCCCTGAAAAAGGGGTTGAATTTACGAAGTAATTGATTAATACGTTTTCGGTTAAAGGATTTTTGGACTCAAAATAAAAACTTAATGTTCTACTACATAAATAACTAAAAACGATGATCATTGATAAATGAACATTGAGTAGTGAATAGCACTGACCACAGTTGCCTCTTCCCGCACCTTCGAATTAGTCCGATCCAAGGTTTTTCTATCTTTCATTTTATCGTGCAATACCATTTCGACAGTAGTTTTTTTTTTTTTAAAAATTAAATATCGATGAAGCTGTTACAGATGTATCTGATATATATATATATATATTTTTTTTTCTTGAAACTTTTTAGTAAGTGTCTAAAATATTCGTTTTTCTTTAGTAAAAATTACTTTGACTTTTTAACTTAAAAAACTTGAGTACCTAAACTTCATTTCCTTGGTGGCAATACTTAACACAAATATTAATTTTTTATTTTATTTTCCCCTTGATCTATACTAAAAAGCATCTTTTCCGCATAGGTAAGTTTTAAAATTCTGTGGGGGGGGGGAAATTGATTTATTTTAATGTTTATTTGATGTTACAGTTATTTTATTTATTGTAGGAGATAAATTGCATTAAGTTTGTTTAACTCCGAACTTTGGAAGCAAATTATTTTCATCAGAACACAGTCTTTTTAGCTATGTTTTCACAAGAACTGGTTAATATGTCCAATTTGTTATCGTTGTTGATAATAAAACTTGGAATGATTGTTAAAAATTCGAATGAAAGGACAAACTACCTTTTTTTCAATTAAGGTATCCGAACACGTTGGGAGTACTTTTTAGCAAAATAGCATACTAAAACATTATAAATGCTCTTTTAGGACTCAATACCAATAAATATTACTATTAAACTATCAAAATTTAAAATAAATTACCTGAATTTTACAAAAATCACAATTACAAGTGAAATTTTAGCAATATTTTTGAAAAACTTGAAAGCAGTTAGAGAAAAAAGTAATAAACATATATTAGTAAAAGTATTACTAAAACAAATTAGATGCATTTATCTAGAAAATGTACTAAAATTTTAATTTTTTATTAAAATTTGAAAATTTTAGAGCTGATTGAGTAAACATTATAAGAAATGTTAAATTTTTTATGAGACCAATTATTTAAATAACAAGCCATAACTCAAAACATATTCGTACAATAAGAAATATTTTAGTACATTCTCTGGAAAATAACATAATTATTAGGTTCAAAAAGTTTTACAGAAATACATTCGTAATATTTTGAGTTATCAGACTCGCCATGATAGATTTTGAGCAATTTAAATGCCCACTTTTGGTTGATCAAAAACCTACTTCCGGTTTTTCTAAATTTATAAAATTGATTGTAACTTGGCCTCTAGGTAGTGTAGAAACAAAACAAAGTATATTTCGTAAAGTCAAAAGATAGTTTTTTTAATAAAATAAAATAAAAAACAAAAATATCTGTCTGGACTGAATTTAGTCATTTTCAACGTGTTCGGATACCTTAAATTTCAGCTTCAATTTCAAATTATTTTTCTTTCTGTAAAAGTATATTTTTTGAATTTGAGAAAAAATAATCATTTGTATGATAACTTTATTAATATTTTTTGCAATGTGCTGAATTCATGGCGGTCTCGTGATAGATGCAGTCACGTGTTCTCCGTTGAATTTGAAACTGACATTAGACTTACTTATACTTGTAGTTCTACTTTTAAAATTTAGATAAAATTTCAAGTTTGGTGATTGAGTAAATAAATACAAGTGAAAAGATTCTTCAAAAAGTTTTTCAAAATTAAAAAAAAATTCTTTTTTTTGCGTGTATTTTTAAATCAAGTGCATCTTGTGTACTTATGTGCGCTATTATTGTTGAGAAATATATACCTCTAATAAAAAGTTTCTGAAAAAAAGCTAAAGTTGGCAACAATGAAGTGCATGAACTGATTGGCTGAAAACACGTGATTGCCTTTATCATGTAATTATGACGTCACATGAATTTTGTCCATTAAGTCCCGTTTTTAATCAATAATATAAAAGTAAATTGTGAAATATATATTTATAAATATGACGACTATAGATACTTTGTGTGTGATAAAAAGTCTTTCTAAGGAACTTAATTTCATTTACATTTCTCAACACATTGTTCATTGGATTGTTCTAAACTTTCTGCTTTACAAAGTATGAGAACAATGCGATTTAATATTCAGTTACCGTTTGTGTGATGGAACTTTCATGTGAAATTTAATTAGTTTGTGGGATGAAAGGATAATGCAAGTTACGCCCTTCTCCTATGAAAGCATATTTTTTCTTGACAGGTATTAATATCTCAGTCGGCGTCTGGTTTCATCTTTTATCAAGTATGAATGAAGTGTAGGATTGAATTATTGTTTACGATTGAGATTGACTTATTGTTGGTTTCTTTTTTTATCTGTAGTTTCGTGTATTTCATGATATATTGTGTTTGAATTAAAAATGATTAAAAAAGGATACAGCAGGTCTCAAAACAATGTTCTTAAGTTGAGGGTATTAAACCAACTCTTAAAAGTCAAGCTCTTTAAAGTCAAAGTAGCATTTTTAAATTTATTGATAATGGATATTTTTTAGTCATTTAGATTTTTTGCTGGTTGGTTTTTGAAAAAATGTTGCATTAAGATTTTTGTCCGAAAATATGGTTTTCATTAATTTCGATATTATATTATTGCCAGAAATATATATTTTTACTGGGTTGTTCGAAAGTAATTGCTTTTTTCCATGCAGAGGATTTTATAATTGTATTTTTTCACACCAACTTCACGCTTAAGCCGTATAATATTTATATGTTAAGAGATTTGATATAGCAAGGCTTACTTGTGAAAAAGTCCAATTGATTCTACGCAATAGTTTTTAGTTGGTGCCCTTTCAAATGTGGAGAGTGAAAAGCAGCATTTTGGGCATATTTTACTTGTATACTATCAAAATGGTAAAAATGCTGGTCAAGCAAAAAAAAAAAAAAAAAAAAAAGCTGATGTGCATTGAGTGGATGTATTGACTGTACCCCAGAGCCAAAACTGGTTTGCCAAATTTCGATCCGGCAGTTTTGATGTTAAAGATGCATTACGTTCTGGAAGGCCAGTTGAAGATGAGATAAAGACACAATAAATTCATTAACTGATGCAAACAGGTGAATAACAACTCATGAGATCGCTAAGAAGTTAAATTTATCGAATTCAACTATTCATGACCACTTGAAATGCCTAGGTTTAACCTCGAAGCTCGACCAATGGGTTCCTCATGTTCTCACGGAAAGCAGTTTGTGTCGCATTGACGTTTGATTTGCCACTCAAACGTCAAGAAAATTATCCATTTTTGAAGTGCATCATCACTGAGGAAGAAAAATGGGTTGTCTTTTAACCATGTCAAACTCAAAAGATCATGGAATAAAAAAAGATAAACCAGCTCAAAGCATTTCGAAAGCCAATATTTATCAAAAAAGTATGCTGTATGTTAGGCGGGATTTGAAAGGAATCGTTTTATTTTAGCTTTTACCGGACAACACAACGATTACTGTCATCAGCTGGACAAATTGAATGATTCACTTTGTAGCGGTACCATCTATATAAGCCAGTAACTACCTCCGCACCACGGTGATCATTTTGGTGTAGTGGATAAGTTACTCGGCTTCGGATCCAAAGGTACCTGGTTCTATCCTACAGGATAAGCGCGCCACGTTTATTTTTTATAATCCTGCCATTTTTACTTTGCCACTCCAACACACATCCTCCTAAAACTTCAACAGAAAAGGCCAAAACTGATCAGGAGAAAAGGTGAGTGTTCCACCAAGATAAACGCCAGACATCATAGAAGTTTGGTAAATCGCCTAAATGGGATATACATCCATACCCCTACCCTATTCTCTAGTTTTGGCACCTTCTGATTATTATTTGTTCCGGTATATACAAAATTTTTTCGGATGTATAAAAATTTAATTCAAATGAGGAGGTCAAAGATTACCTGGATAAATTTTTTGCCAGCAAATGGCTACAATTTTATGAGCGTAGAACCATGTTACTGCCAGAAAAATGGCAAAAAGTATTGGACCAGAACGGACAATATATAATTTAATAAAATATTTATTCACTATATAAAAATTGTCTTTCATTTTCGCACGCACGCACACACACAAACAATTACTTTCCGAACAACCCAATATCTATAACCTTTACTTCTTTTTGAACTAATACTTTTATTTGCTTAAAAATACATTAAAGTTCTTTAGGTGAGTACGGGTGTCACAATCCCGAGGTGCCCTAGTGATATTTTCCTTTTCCCACGGGGTTTACTGTCTTTGGTAAACACGGGCTTCACGAACCCGGGGTACCCTAGTGATCCTTCTCTATTTTCGACCCCCTTTCTTGTCATTCAATTCATTCTTTCTTTCTCTTCCCGTCTAGACCACAGATATTAAAACAAATGTTTGGCGCAGTATAGCCGAAATCGGCTCTTGCGCCAATAAACCCCAAAATCACTCACTCACTCTAATTGTTTATTTATATATTTTATATTCCATTGTCACTTAATTTAAAATAATACTCGTCGATATAAATCTTTAAATGTATGAATTTTTATTTTAAATAAATAAAATTTGGAAACAACTGAGAAATAGGTGTTGTTAATGGGGGGGAAAGGAGAGGGAGGGGACCACACCCAAGAATATTTTTTAATTTTTAAATAACATCACATATATAAAAGGTACATTTTTCTTGCATAAATTTATCAGTTTTTGCTTCGTTACTCTTACCTTGTTTCTATTCGAAAACAATTTTTCCTGTATGTTTTTACTTTTTTTCTTAATTCATAAAGCCTGCCGAAATCAAATAGTACGCTGCGCACCAGCTATGAAAATTGTCACAGATAAAGAAATAAACTGTCAATAGTTGCGATCGTATGTGTTAAAATAGTCTTGATAAAATTAAATTAAAAAAAAAAAATACTATTCATAAACGTTGCTGCATAAAGATATCAAGTTTTAAACATACGATGCAGATCTACGTCGTCGAAAAACGTCTTGTACATAATCTTGTAGAATGATCAATGGGGCACTTGAACCCCGAAGAGGTCTAAATATTAAAATATTAGGTTAGATTAGTTCAATGGTAAATTGCAAATTAAAAATTTAAATTTAAAAATTAAAATTAATAATTGCACTTTTGAAATTAGATTAAAATTGCTGGAGCCTATGAAATGTTTGCGTTGTTTTGGATGGTGTGATAAGTGAGAAAACTTTATTGAGCACAGTTGTAGATTGAAAAATAAGATATATATATATAGTCTGTGTCAGCCGAAAACAACCCATGAAAATCAGAGATTTGAATTCAGCCGATTGTCTTGTACATAATCGAAATTACATTTGTAAATTTATATCTGATAAAATTCATAGCATTGAAAATTAATTCAGGATCAAAACAAATTACAAAAACTTAATTTTATTACATATCAAAAAATTAAAGTATAGTTATATATTTTAAGTTCTAAAAAATTCCTGGCGTTTTTTTATTACCTCTGTATTTTGAAATGCCTTTTGTAATCGATACTTCGTTATATTTCTCTTAATACCATAGTAAATGGAAATTTAAGTATCGGTTTCGTTTATTTCCAGAGTTATTCCCTTATCAGCTTAATTTCTATTATTTCTCTTCTGTGTAATCTAACTAGCCCATCTGAAAGAACTTTTCCTTCTATTTGGAAGGAAGGGAGAAAATAAAGGGAACCTATTTGACCTTTTGGAATGTAGTTGGATCAATAAGAACAACTAGAAGAAGAAAAAAAAAATGAACGTTCTACAAATTAGGCTTAATCATCAATTGATTGTCTTTTGTTTGATCACTGCTCTGCTCTCACTGACGATTAAGTAAGTCAACTGCACGAAATGACACGAACGCATGGTAGCAAACTTGAACGATTAGGATGATGGTAATTATCTCTCATTGTATTGGAACATATCAAGGGGTACACAGCTGTTGTTTCTAGAATCGGAATTCGATCGTTTGCCGTGCTTCTTCATCTCGAAAAGTCACGAATGGTTACAAAAACCTGGATTTAGACTTCGATTTTGGTCGCGGACGCTGAATTTTATTTCAATTTATTATTGGTCTGCCTGTAATGGGCGCTTCGTTGTTTAAGTAACTGGAAGTTGATGTTGGCAAATCTAAAGCTTTATGACACATCGGTGTATTATTTAATACCAGGATGAAAGGTCACTAACATCTTGCATTAAAAAAAGTGTTTTACTGTTAAGGATATATAATGAATTTAGGAGGTCCTGGTGTGTTTGAATGAGATAATGTAACAATCGATTTGTATTCTGGTTTTCTGAGAGTTTTAATATTAAACGTTGTATTTCCATCTTTCTTTTTTAAAATATTCAATGAATAAGAATATTTTATCCATAATCAAGTGAATATAAGTTCACAATAAATTTTTTTAAAATTCAATATAAACAGCTGCTATCTTTCCATTGATATAGCAATGATCATTCAAAAGTCTAAGAAGTAAAATTTAAATGAAAGTTTCTTATGTATTTAGTGTATTATACAATAGTATCTACTTGGTGTATTAAATTCTGTTATTTTACACATACTTTCATTATACGTATCTTATGTACTACACGTATAAGGAGTACGATTCCCGAGAAGAAGTTATTGATCCCTCAATAGTCTTTTGAGATAATCAATAAATATAATACTCTGTTTTATCGCAAAGGGTTCAAATTTTTTTTCTCATTTGTATGAAAGGATATTGATTAGAAATTAGTTCATTTTCTATATGTTAATCCTATTCATAGAATCTATAGAGTAACCGTTGTGTTGTGATAATTGTTGGCGTTAGTGTATTTTTATGAATAATATTAATTATATTTAATAACAAGAACCGTATATATTTCCCTATTTTGGAAAGCTTTGTGAGAACCTACACTGGTATCCAAAAGTGAAGCATAATTGATAATTATGTGAATAAAGAAGGAACTGTAAATCAGAATGGCGGGAAGCGTGATATGCGAGTGTAAAATAGTTTTAAAATAAGGAAGCAAATCAAAAGAATGATAATTAATTTTATTATCCAAAGTAGCAGTCAAAGAAATGGGTCTGTGCGGCCGTCCATCATGATGCCTGCCCATACCATTACTCCCCTTGATGGAAAAAATGATGTCTTTCCGTTATGTTTCTTGGTTCAAAACGTGTTCCACGTTCTCTCCATATCGTTATCCGCCGAGAATCACTACTCAGACTAAACCGGGACTCGTCACTGAACATCACATTGGCCCACTCTCCCACACTCCAATGTTGATGTTTCAAACTCCAGTTGAAACGATCGCGTTTATGCGCAGACGTGAGGGAAATGCAAACTGCTGGTCTTCTGGCATACAGGCCAGCATGGTTGAGTCTCCTGTAAACAGTTTGTCTCGAAATTCGTATTCCTGTGGCGACTGTGAGCGCCGAACCTAGTGCTCTGGCAGTACTGCCCCTCTGCCGTCGCGCACTTATTACCAGATATCGGTCTTGGAGAAGGGTTGTGACTCTTGGTCGACCTGATACTGGTTGTCGGGTAACATCTCTCGTTCTTTGAAACCTCTGCCGCAGTCTTGAGATCACAGACTGGTCCACATTCAGAATTCGAGACATTTCGGTTTGTGATAGTGAGGATTCCAGCATTCCAACGATTCTTCCTTTCGTAAACATGTCCACTTGGCGTCTTTGTGCCATCATTCACCTTGTTTGATGGTTAACAACGTTCCTTCGCACAGCAGTTGCACGAAAGTTGTCTGAACTGCCTGTGCTGCGTGAATCGGTTTCTCCGCGTTCCGACATGCGCCGGTGTTTCGCGCAGGACGTAGTCGACTGAAAAGTTTTGCATAAACTCAGTTTCTTCTTCACCCAATTAATATCCGCAAGAAATTTGGAATAATTTTACGAATATTTACTCCATGTTTTTCGCATTTTACGATTTATGCTTAACTTTTGGACACCAGTGTATATGCAAAATTTATCACCGTGTAATACAAAAAGACTTATTTGTTTGGTATCATTATTTTACTAAAAAATAATCCTTAACATCTTTTATTAACAACTCTAGGGATAATTACCTGATCATCCAATATTCTAGTTGCAATTTGTGTAATATTCTATTTTGTAGTTATGAAGTATATTTCTTTCATTTTTTCTCACATGAAAGAAGATGCATTTTTCTCCTTTAAACTATACTAAATCATTAAGTTTGTAAAGAAAAAAAAATTGTAAACGTTTTATTAAAATTTTTGTCCGTGTAGGTTCTTTGTTTCAACTGAAAGTCCAACCATCTTTAGTGACTAAAGATTTTGCAATTAATACAACATATAAAACTAACTAACACTAAACATTAAACTTTAGTTTCACACCATTTTTGTTTTTCAACTACAGGTCGTAGCCGCCATTCGCCTCTTTTCCATTGTTGGCAAGTTCTCTGTCTCTCTCTCTATTCCGATGTCAGCGCCACCTATATAGTTTTATTTTTAATCCGGTGAATTTTACTGTTTTATTATTATTTTTTTTAACATTTTAACTTTTCAAGCCATGTCTGAAAAAAATCCTAACCTATTTTAAAAAATTACGAACTTTTGACTTTTAATGTCTTTGCGAAGAACGTAAGTATCTCCCCCTAGCATATTTTTAATTGTAATATCTTTAATGTCAACAGTTTATTGAACTCCATTTAATGTGACTTCCATCTGTAGAACTAAGCCTAAAATTCTTTGTGTCACCAGTTTTTGGAATTTGCATAGAATTACGCATTTTAATTTACATCACAGAACAATTCCCATGACAAGAACAGGACCACTGTCTGAGCTTGAAGTTTGATTCATATCATGAAGAATTTATTACTTACATTTTGCATATTCTAATGCGGGTGCATTTTTTCTGACAGCGTAAAGTACCATTTTTTTCTGTTTTCATACGTTTTAAGATTAAATGATGATAAGTAAAGAAATTATTCAGGTTCATTTGTAGTTGATATGATAAAAGTACTAGTTAATCGTCCTTCTGTTCTTTGCAGCTGTATTTCATTTTTTTATTTCGTTGCGTTTAGTTATTCTTTCAGTGATAATAACCATTTGTAGTGCAGGTCCACAAAGAGTGGCGATTTTCTTGGACATTCTCTTTGCTGAGAGGTTTTTTTCTTTCTAACAGTAGGATTTCTGGAAAATTATATAGTTCATAATTGCCGCCTTCAGACCCGGAATACTAGAAATATCTTAATGAATTTTTGAAGTAGTTTCAGTTAATATGTTCTTGAAGCCTTCAGAGACTTCAGGAAGATCGAAATTCGTGGCATTTTAGGCTTAGCTACAAAAGTGTTCGTTACACTTGGGACTGGGCCCAGCTTTTATTGATGTAGTATTAAGTTAATTGGGGATTCGCGGCTCTGATTGCTGCTTGGAATGCTTTTAGCAGAACTATTTGAGATAGATTGATCTTCTTAATCATATTCATTCAATGTTCGATCAAAAGAGTTTTTATAAAAATATAAAATATATTAAAAATAAATAATTTATCAATATTTAAATCTACGAAGACAGCACGAAAAGGAGCATGCTTTATTTGTAAAATTCTTATGCGAACTACAAAGAAACAAACATCTATATGTATTGTTATGAATTTTGTGTAAAGAATACTTAAAGTGTAAATAATTTATACCTGGGTGTGTAATACGTTAGCCTTACTTTCTGTTGTATTTATTTTATGTTGTAATTATAATATTCGCAAGCAACGCCATTCCTTATATGGCGATTAAAGGGAAACTTGGCGAAATCTTGATGATAGAGCCGAGTTACCATAATTTTTGTCGAGTTCGCGACCCTATGGATTCTTTTGGATATTATTAAAGAAATCTACAAATATTACAATCTATGACGTGGATTTTCCTCGAAAGATGCGTGTGGCCTATAAATAGGGAGTCGCTCGCCGAAACTGAGTTAGTCTTATTTTGACCGTTGAAGAGTAGTGATTTGATCGGGAAGAGTCGACCAGCGATTAGTTATTACTTCGGCTGTTGAGTAGAACGAGCGAGTGCTTGTGAATAATCTTTAACATACTTGTATTTGAGACACTGACAGTTGTGTTTGAACGAGGTAGAAGGTGTGAAGGCCATCTGAATTTTTCTGTGCAAATATTGCTGTTTGTGCGAATATAGCTGATGTACCCCTCCCTTATGTGCGTCACTGGTCCCATTAACTAAGCTCCAATTTCCAAAAATAGGCCTCCAAAGAATTTTGATGCAGGGCCCACTTGTGAATAGCTTCGCCACTGCTAAAGACTCGAGTTCCCCAATGTCTTGCTTTTGCTCCTGTATTTCTATGAGCCTGTCAGCTTCTGATTGTGGGAATCCAGCAGTTCTTGAACGTCATCGCAATTAACTTCTTAATTTATTTGCCTGGCAAGATCGATAACTTCTTCAATCACTTTACCCAATTTCATCAGGTTCTAGCACTGAGTCAGTCTTGAGTTATAGACGCGATTTAAAAATCGCCTAACTCCGGGTTCGCGTAAATCGGTGTATTACTATATATATAAGATATTGCATAATGCATACATCTTTTACTAAACATAATCTTTGAATGAAAACCGGTTCATTTATTTATCTCAGGCTTTTCCCTTCCAGTTAACTCTATTTTTCAATGTAATGATGGTAATGTTTAATTTGTTATGGGGTCACAGTACGATTCAATTGACAAAAATCGGTCCAAAGATCAAATTAATTTTTTTCTAGCTTAAATTATTCTTTATATACTTTTCTATATTTTTTTGAAAGCGCAAAACTTAAAAAACGCAGATTTATGACAGCTTTTGCGTTCGTTTTTGTTCACAGCCCTATGGCAAATCAAAACTTTAAACTGACTCATCTCGGAAAGATAAAATAACTAGTTTGTCTTCATTTAAAATGCTAAGGCTTTTTTCTATTGTGCCTAATGCTTTGAATTTTTTTTTTACCTATTGCTAATAGTACATGTAACAAAAGTTGGTATGCATTTTTCAATCAAAACAATACTTATTTTTTTAAAAATAATTGAACTCAGAATTTGTACAATTTTTAAGGAATTTTCAATTAAGCATTAAAAAAAAAGAAGTATTGTACGAATACCAATCATGTTATCGCAAAACCCATGCCAACATGTGTTATGCATAGTTTGACGTACTTGTAAATCAAATTTCATGCGTGTATGTAAACTTTTGTAGCAGGAGTAGCATTTTAAAATCACTTCACAAATTTGTTTTTTCTTAAAAAATTAAATGGCTAGTTTTTTTTTATGAAATTTTAAGCACAAAATGTGTTTTACATAGTATACGCACATAGGAGGCAACCAAATTTTTTTTGAAAATCCTTAAATTGAAAATTTTTGATTAAATCATACCATAAATAATATCTAGTATAAATAAGTTTTAGATGTATTTTTTTTAAAGTTTTAATGTGAAGCAGCAAAGTTTTGTAGGCTCAATATAAATAAATAAATAAAAAATTCTTCATGAACATTAAAATTTTCATTTTTGGATGTTTGGTAATAGCAGTGGTGCAACGTACACCCCCGCATTGCCCCGGAATTCTGCGGGGCTCAAAGCCTGATTGACTTCAACTACGTATTTAGGATTGGGTCCTAAAACCTGTCTTTGCAGGGGGCCCTAAGATTCTCCGTTGCGCCGCTGGGTAATAGTAAAAAGTTTTGCGTCTCTTCTGATTATAATATTAATAAAATAAAGAGATAAAGATCATCTTTTTTCGCCAAAGATAGTCAGGCAGCACGGCTGAGGCGCATTAAATCTATCGACCTGTTGAAGTTCTGACTCAAGTGTGCCATGTATCTTGCGATTCCAGTTTTTTAATTGACTGTAAAAACCTAATTTACTGTAAACCTAACATATATAATGAAAATAAATGCACTAAAATTGTTATTCCAAAAAGTGTATTAAAATAATTGTGAAATTGCGTACGAAATATTTTTTTGATTGAATAAAAACTGGTTCTTTCGTCACAAATTAATTTCAATCTTGATTAAAAAATGTGTGGCCGTGAAAAAAAATGAGAATAAGCTCTGAGAAGAAAACCTGAATGCTATTAATTGAAATCATTCATATATCAAGCTTCAACACCCTTTTCTGAAAAAGTAATTGTATATACTAAAGAATATTTTAATTCCATGCTATACGCACAATGGTATCTAATTTACTTAAAAATTAAGTATTTTTCTGGTCTTAAAAACATTTACTCCCTAACAATCCGTGTTATCATCTTCCTCCCTGTGAACATTTGCATACCTCCCACACGTAAGTTGATTAGAAAGAAAGGTGAATGAATAGGAGATTGACCTTTTTTGAAAGTGGCACATGGACGATTTTAAATGAATTTTGATTAAAAATGCCCAGCTGTGTTTTCTGTTTTAAAGGCTTCAGAATTTTGATAGACACAGATGGAAATATATGTTAAAAATAATTATGAAACTTCTTATTAGCTCATACATGTTGAGAGAACTCATTTCTTTTACCTGCAGAAGATCCGTCATTTAATTTATTTTAATAAAAATTGCTGCTTTTAATTTATGTTTGGGACATACTTTACATGAAACAAACTTTGAAATCAAATTTTTCGTAATATTTTTAGCTCTGGATATAATTTTCAATTAAGTATTTTTGATGTTCAAACATTGTTTTTGCTATTTCCTCCTTGATTCAATGTTACTAGGGGAAACGTGGTAGCCTAGTTGTAAAATTTCATTCATGTCGTAAAAATACGGGATTTCTAGAATAAAATGAATGAGTTTCAATGACGCGTAGGGTTCCCCTTCTAATTGAAAACAATATCTTTATATCAAGCATGTCAGATTCATGTTGCATTTGGGTTACGTGGCCGCGGTAGCGTAGTGGTCATGGTCACGAACTCATGGCTGGTGTGTCATGAGTTCAAGCCCTAGTGCCACTGAAGACCCTCCGTGTAGAGGAACTGATTCACGTTATAAATCTTGTTGAGGTTCAAAGTCATTTTGGCGTGGTGAGAGGGGAATGAGTGCCAGCTCAAGTGTCGTCTTCGTCACGTGATAGAAGCTCAAAATTACGCGGTCAGTCTCCAATAGCTCTCGTGTTTTGTAGTGCGACTTTAATAAACACTCACTCAAAAAATTACTATACTTTGCTTTAAGGTATCCGACTAGGTTGAAAAAGTGCTTTTTAGGTGTTTGGTGTTGTTTAAGCCATAAGGGAAAAAAGAAATATAATTATTGAGAGAGAAGGAATAATACGTAAAACTAGAGAGTTTTTTAGGTTGTTTTTATAGCATTTACTTTATCTAACTTATAAAAATATAATTTAATGCATTTTTTGAAGAATAAAAATTTTACGATAATTTGCGCACGAAAAACGTGAAATCTCTAAAACAATCCAATCAAATTCAATGAAATTTATATGTTATGGGCCCTTCAGAGTGTAACAAACTGCAGGTTTTAAAACACCTACATTTCATCACATTTTACAGCCATTTTTAGCTTGGAACATGCAGTAATTTTGATGAAAAATCATTAACATCAAATGTATAAATGCTAATAAAATATTTATTTCTTAAAATATTTTTTATTCTGCGGTTTGTGACACTTCAGAGGGATCAAGCAGTGTATCAATGAAACTAAAACTGCATTATGTGCACTTTACTTTTATTTATGGCGTTTTTCTTAACTAAAAATTTTGCTAAAATTTCATAAAAATATTTTTTTTTCAAAAAAAAAAAAAAAAAAAAAAAAGGTAATACACACATGTGTTAGTTATTTAATAATTATGACTTTTTAAGCCTATTTATGTTCTTTAAAACAATAAATTTGTTCTGAAAATCAGTTTTTGAAAAATTGGTCTCCGAACCTAGTTGGATACCTTAAGAGTAAAATACTAATACTCTTCATATTGCTTTCAAGTACGACTTTAATAGAAAAAAAACCCAAAAATTAATTTTTAGAGTCATTGTGTATTTTGGGGATATATTAAAACTTTAGTTTTTGACCAGGTTGTACATCTCAATTGGAAAAATTACAAAGGGGGAGGATGTCATTGAGGGGGAAATTTGAGAACCATTGATGCGTATTGCAACATTTTTTTTTTATAACGAATCATTCTCTACTTCAACTGTTTTCAAGAGTCTTTTGACGTCAATCCTTTATTTTTTTAGCTTTATTACACTCATTATCCCTTAACTCTACGATGTCTGGACTTCTTATTAAAGAGTTAACGAAGGAGTGGAATAGTTAGTGACCTTATGAGGGGTATTTCTCTGTATAAGGCATTATTCGTAACCAGAAGCAGTGAACATTTAGTTTCCGAGAAATTGATATTAATTTCAATTATCTGTTTTTCCTTTTGAAGATATTTTGTTACTTTGAAACTGGTTATGTTAGTGTATGATTTTTTTATACCAAGCCTGTTACTGTCTGAACCAATTGAAATGTAAATCACTATCTCAGTTTGTTAATTATTTTTATGATGAGTGAAAAATCAAAGCTTATTGAAATAATATTAATTATAATAACGAAGGAAGGAAAAAAAATCACACACAGTTAGTATACTAGTCATCTTAAAAGTTTCCCTCTTATTTGTTTTTAAAACAGATTCTAATGATTAAATGTAAATTATGTTGATTTGTTAAAAATTTTTCATTTCTTTATCGACCTAAATTGATATTTAACGTCTTCAAATTTAATCATAAAATTAATTTTGTTTTAATTTGATTTTATACTTATTAAAATAATTTGTTCTGGCGTGATATTTAGCATTTGACATCGACTGCTATCTACCTGTATTAATCTCTGGTTATCTAATTTTGAATTCTCCAGTGGCGAAGTCAGTTAAGGCTCTCTGTTTTTGCTTAATGTTAAAGAATAGGATCCAAATTTGAATATTTTTTCAAAAATAAAATTCCCCACCATTAAATATTATAGGTTCAAGTGAAATATAGGAGGGCTTTGGATTTCGGCGATTTTTCTTTAAATTTGGCGATTTTTATATAAATATCATGTTGAGGTAATGATTCTGCCTTCCGGACACCTATCGCGGCCGCGGTGGCCGAGTGGTCTAGGCATCAGATCATGGCTAGCATGTCATGAGTTCATCCTAGTACACTAAAGATCGCGTGTAAGGGAGCGATGCACGTTAATCTGTCGAGAGTCAACGTCCTCCCGTGGTGTGGTGTGGTAGTTAGGAGGGGGGGGGCTCAGGTGTCGTCCGCGTCACTTGACCATGGTCAAAATTACGCGGACCGTCGCCAAAAGGCCTCGTGTTGCTAATCAGTGCGACGTTAATATTCTCTCACTCTCACTCCGGACACCTATCGCTAAGTGAAGTACTTGGCGATCGATTTTTGTCGCCAAAAGAAATTGGCATTGCCAAGGCCCCCATACTACACTTTAACCAATATTATAATCTGGATTCGCTATTTTATTATAGAAAACAGCATATTTTAACACATTACTCATTTTTATCTGAGTTCATTCATTTTTTCTGAAATTATAAATGGTTCGCATTTTTCCTCCTATCCGGTAATGCTAAATGAACTATAACACAGGGTTTGGCAACCTTTTAGCTGTATCATGCCAAACCGATCTATCCATATGATTCAGCGTGCCACGCAATTGGACATTTTTGAAACAATTCGATTACCGCGATAATGCTTGTAAAGTTAGAGAACAGATGTGAAGAATATTGATATTTACATTTTTATTATGTATTAATTTTGCGTCATTTAAAGATATTTCTCTTAACATAAAAATAAATAGCATAAAATATAACTATTTCTTCAACAAAAATGAAAAAAATTCAAATTATATCATGTATTTTTAAACATATTAATTAAAATAAGAAATACGACTACGTAAAATGTAAGTATTTCCCTTCATTTTAGTTAAATAAGAAGATAAATAATAATTTTAATGCGAACCTAGAGCTTTCACGAATTTACTTTCATATCGCAAAATCAGGGGTATACGAGTAATGTACTCACATGACTTTCAATTAGACATGATTCTGAGCATTCAGTTGTTAAACAATTTTCTTTGCAGATTCAAAATATTTTTTTATATGAGAAAATATTATATTTTTTTTACTTATATACGTAAAACCAAAAGCGGAAGGCAGAGTGCATGAAATTTTCTCTCTTCAAACAATTAAATCTATCCAGCAATGATTCTCAATAATTTACAAAAATTAGCTGTAAATTTTTCTTTCAGGTATTTCGTTATTCCGTAATTGTCCACAATTCTGAAGATGTTTATCTTATAAGATCCATTACAAATTGATCAACTTCCACCCACTAAAAAATTGACAAATTTGTAGAGTAGTGCAGAATGCACTGAGAAATTGTACCGCGTGCTATAGGTTTCCGACCCCTGAGCTATACCTGTACTCATTTAAAAAAAAATTATTTACGGAATATCTAGAAATGCTAACTACGTTATATTGTAAACTAATGCATGAATTATGATGTTGCAAATTGTCATGAAAGTTAAGACTGCCTGAAAATGTGTTTCGCGTCTAGTTCTGATTCTCGTACGTTTGGCGAAGACATGGCTTTTAGTGGGTGAATATGGGGAAAAAAAAAACAATTATAATTCATTTATTAAATGTATTTATATCTCTATGATACTTTAAAAGGATTTATTTTTTAATTTATTTCAGAGATGTAATCTTTTTCAATTCCTACTATTAGCTCACTTTCTCCCTATATATATATTTATTTATATATCTTGTTCAAATTTTCAATCGTTAATAAAATACTTTCTATTCATCCATTCGAGTTCAAATACATTTTTCTAAACTTGTAGTGGACGATACTTGACGTTAATACAGTTTTTTCAAATATTAATTCATTGATTAAATTAAAAAATATATCAATTGTAACAAACAAAAATAATAGTCCAACAGCATATATAGAAAGGAAAATCGTTGATTGTATCCCTGTAGTGCAATGGATAGCGCGTTGGACTTCTAATCGTGGGTTCGAATACCACCTGGGATGGCCTAATTTCTGAGAATGTGATTTCTTTTTTACTATACTATTTTATTAGAATAGTTAAATTTAATGAATGAATAAATAAAAAAAAAAAGTCCAACACCATATATAGAAAGGAAAATTGCTTTTTATTTTGTCACTTAATATTGTGATTCTGTCATATGTATATAGTGGTCGTGGTAGCCAAGTGGTCAAGGTATCAAATCATGCCTGGCATATCATGAGTTTGAGCCCAGTGCCGCTAAAGACCCGCCGTGTAGGGGAGCGATGATCGAAAAATCTGTCGAGAGCTCAAACATCCTCCCGTTGGTGTGGTGTGGTAGATAGGTGAGGGGGTGTCGTCCTCGTCATTTGACCATGGTTCAAAATTACGAGGTCCGTCGCCAAAAGCCCTCGTGTAGCTGAACAGTGCAACGTTAATATTCACTCACTCACTGTCATACGTATATACATATTTATATTAATTTTAATTATTAAATAAAAAGTAACTAAAATAAAATTTTTCTTTGTTGACCTAAGTAAGAATTGATTAAATTTTTTTAATTTTTCCTGTGCATAAGAAAAATGTCGAATTTATTTAATCTTGTATATATTTTTTACTTTGTTAAAAGTAAGTGAAGAAATTAGATTAACCAATTTATTGAATATAAAAAAGAATTCTATTGATTTCAAGTTATGCAAAAAACTAGGAAGTTTCATTAGTATTCCATGTAGTGAATTTTAAACGAATTCTAAGGACAAAATCTTGTCTTCGTGTATTCCTTAAAAATTTCTCTAAAAGAACGTGCTATAAATTAATAATTAAAAAAATTGAAATATATTTTCTTATTCAACATAAAAGGAAATAAATTACCGATGTACCTACCATTTAAATCAATGATGTCCAAGACATCTTTCCAGATAATGGATTGCTTTTTACCAAAACAAACAAATGTAATGCCTTTATTGTCCGCCGAGGTGATTAAATCTGTCAAAATAGTCAATTTTAACGCGCATAATTGCTCTACTAATTACAATTCCGTGACTCTTCATTATAAAAAAAGAGATTAAGCCAATTCCAAAGATAAATTCTCCACATTATCTCACGTCGTTAAAAGTAACAAGGACTTTTTGCCTATGGAAAAAAAATGGACATTTGACACCACGTGTCACATACTTATACTACGGTTATGACTTGCACTTGAGTGACAAACCTCAGGCATGTTTGTGGATCTAATTGCTTTTTCTCACAGAAGTCGCCTGTCTCTAGAACAACTTAAATACGAATGTTGGGGGAGGGTGGCATGGTGTCATCCCTATTCCGTCCCCCCTTTAATCCTTTCAGAGGGTGCATTGAAATGTGTAGCAGGTGCAGGCTATCTCCCTTCACGTAAATGTTTCTTGGGAAAGGTCCCAGGATTTATTGGGCCACAAGTCTTTGGATGCCACATTTCTCACATGGCAACTAGGAGTAGATTTTCCTCATTAATTATTCACACTGGTATCTATGAAAGTTATAATCTGAGATTAGTAGGGGGAAAAAGACGAGTCTTTGATTAGTCTTGATGTGTGGTTGTGTTGTTTTCGTGATTATTTTTATTGAGTTGCTTGCTGTCTTCAGGAAGAAACCGGTTTCTTAGGCTTAAACGGGGTGAATAATCTCCTCTTTTTTTAAATCAATTCTGATTTTTCCTTTTTTTTGATATTTTCTTTTTTGGACGTATTAAATATCTCTCTGTAAAATAGGGGATGAGTTCTTGGAATGAGAATGACCAGAAGTATGTTAGAGCTGAAATATTGTTGTGATGGGATATTTTTAGCACTTGTTTTGCCATTTTTATTTTTAAATTTTAGTTGTAGTGCGTTTGTAAGGATTTTTAAGAGATTTTGGCTGTTGATTATAAATTTTTTCCCCACTATCGGTATTTTTTAAAAAAATATTACCATGATTTAATACGGGGGTGGCCAACCCCGTGCCGCATTGTGGCTCGGCTGAGTTGTAAGAGTGGCACGTGAAAACGAATTGAAAAATTAAAAAAATTGAAAAGATAATTATTAATTTTTTTACTGTTTTATTGAAAGGTGATTGTCTCAGACAAAACAAAACATCAACATTTATTTTAAATACACTTAATTAAATTACAGTAGAAAATTATTACATAGACAACACCCCTTCATTGTTGTGTGCGTTGATTTTCCGAAGGAAGTGCATTCTTAAGATTTTGGAATTGGAAGGAGCGTGTTTTAAAATACTGGACGAAAACAATGAACTGCCTAGTGAGTGCCTGTTTCTTAAGAATGAGGATATATATATATAGACTTTGAGATTTAGCTTTTCTTCCCGATACTATAAGACATTTAAATAATTTTACTTTAAAGTTTCAAGGAAAAATAGTTGTTTTTTTCCTGTCCTGATTGATCTTGTATCTTTTGTGAACACGCTTTTGCTTTTTTGTATCGATTTTGGAGAAAAAAGAGAAACTGATGCACACCTAAAACAACTTGATTTTATTAGCATCTTCGAGAATTAATCCTAATGTAAAAAATCTACAAATTGAATACTCAGTAAAAAGTTTACATGTTGAAAAACCACTTTAAGAAAGTACCCGACTGGGTGGCATAGTTGGTTTGTCGCTGGCCTTCTGCACCCAAGGTTACGGGTTCGATCCCGGTCCAAGTCGGAGGATTTTCATGAGGCAGAAAATCGACAGCGGTCATGTCGTTATGCGGCATGTAAAAAATCCCTTGAAGTGCCCGTTTGGCTTGGGTGCTCTTGTCAAAATTAAATCGGAAGTTCGATTTCGCATCGTCAGAGCTCAGGTGCTTCCATCTGGGAAGGAAACTGGGCGTCAATATTATTTGCGGCATTTGGTTTATGTTCTTTTCTTTGTTGGAAAAGCTAAAAGTGGCACGCATATTTCTTTTAATCAAATTGTGGCATTCTTCTCAAAAAGGTTAGCCACTCCTGATTTAATGCGACTGAAATCTTCCAAAATTTAGGAGTGTAGGATTAAGAAAAAAAATATTTTTTTATTGTAAGCTGTTTTAAGTCTTTAAATTTCTTTTTTTTTTATATATCGATGTGTGTGAGTGAAGATTAACGTCGCACTGTTCAGCTACACGAGGGCTTTTGGCGACGGTCCGCGTAATTTTGAACCATGGTCAAGTGACGCGGACGACACTTGACCTGGCACCCCCTCTCCTAACTACCACACTACACCAACGGGAGGATGTTTGAGCTCTCGATAGATTGAACGTGCATCTCTCCCCTACACGGCGGTTCTTTAGTGGTACTGGGCTCGAACTCATGACATGCCTGCCATGATCCGATACCTTGACCTCCTGGCTACCGTGGCCACTTTATATATTGGTACGTACTTGACCCAGTAAGTTCCTTGTGGCCGCGGTACTCCAGTGGTCATGGTCACGAACTTCTGGCTGGCGTGTTTTGAGTCCGAGCCTAATGCTACTGAAAATCCTCCTTTTAAAGGGGGTGATACACGTTAAATCTGTCGAGGCTCTAAGTCCTTCTGTTGGCGTGGTGTAGTAGTTTAAAGAAGGGTGTTCCATATCAGGAATCGTCCTCATCACTTGACCATGGTTCAAAATTACGAGGTCCATCGCCAAAAGCTCTCGTGTTTCTGTGTAGTGCGATGTGAAACAATACAACACTCATTCATATGGTAAGTCTTTTCTTTTTCGTGAAATTTTGTTTCGTCTTTTTTCGTTTAAAAAAATGTACGTTTTTCCGGCAAATTATAAACACTGTAACAAATTTAACTGCAGTAACTTTAACCTCGCTCGAAAGTTACGTACAGTGAAATTCGTTTAACACGAAACTGAGGGGACTGAAATATTTTTTCGTGTTAAAAAGAATTTTGTGTTAATGAATATTGAAAAA
The DNA here is from genome assembly GCA_019973975.1 of Trichonephila clavata. Taxonomy (NCBI): domain Eukaryota; kingdom Metazoa; phylum Arthropoda; class Arachnida; order Araneae; family Nephilidae; genus Trichonephila; species Trichonephila clavata. Next base: position 76,068 of record BMAO01020310.1, read on the forward strand.
ACTCCATATATTTAACAAAGTTAAGTTTATTAGAGTACATTTTTTCCAAAGATATGTATTTACACATATACTTAATAAAAGTTAAACCCAGTGGAGCTGAGTGGTTGTGCATCGCGCTTCCACACCACAGGTCCGAGGTTCAAACCTCGGGCTGGGCAAGGTTGATTCAGCCTTTCATCCCTTCAGTGGGTCGACAAAGTGAGTACCAAGCTTGCTTGGGAACTTAACAGTGGGGTTTTCGCGCCAGACTGACCACCGGACCGGAACATCTGCTCATGTACCTCAGGGCCCTAGGTCACGTATACTAATATGGGCACAGTAGACCTTGGCCCTCATGGGCTGTTGCACCACTGAGTTAAGTTATTTAATAAAAATCAAAGGAACAAAAACATTAATAAGAACTTAATGAAATTTAATACAAATTCTTCAAGTTTTTTGAAAGACGAAGCATTTATTTAGTTTTTGGAATTTGTTCGACGACATCAAATTGTTCGATGTCGTACCATTTTGTTATTCATTTCACCATTGGAATGTGCGTCTAAATAACTGCGCATACTTTTCAAGATGTTCCTCATTTCGGGTGACGTAGGAACAGGAGCTGCATTATTTATTTTATTTTTTCTATTGGAATCTGCATCAATGACATTTTCTGGGCTTTGAACAAACTCTAAAGGGGCTGTACACATATTATCATAATCTGCAACGAATTCTTCCGATGATGCAGTAGGACAGTCCAATAATACCGAAACTTTCTCAAATGTTTCATAAGTGTCGGCTCAGTTTCAGTATCCTACTTCTCCCAAAAGGAAATCTTTTCGTGTTAAGAGAAAAAAAATGGATACTAGTTTTTCGGACTGTTGTGTCATTTCGTGTTAACCGATATTTCATCCGACTACTTGCGGCAGCTTTTTGTTAAAAAAATGGAGATATGGGGATTTTTTTGTTGTTTTTAGATTTTTTTAGACATTTTAAGAAAAGTATGCTTAAATTAAGAATAGAAAAAGAAATTATTATTACTAAAATGGGGAAAAATGGGTTAAAATTGACAAAAAATAACATAAACGCGGCCCATTCTGCTCCAAAAGTTTACGAACAGAATTTCTATTTTTCGATTCTGATGTGTTGCTATGTTATTCATTTTTGAAATGACTTTCAGGCTAAGAGATATTTTAATTTGTACCAAAAACTGAAGCACTTCACCTTCGTTATTATATGAGGTTGCTTAAAAAAAAAAACAGTGATTATATTCACATTGGGGGCTGTAAATTTTGTAATAAAACAGTGATTGATAAATCTGAAGGTTAAAGCACCTCGTTTTGAGTATTTTAAAAAAAAACACACACATTTCGAGTAAAACACGTTTTAATGTATAACATCTTGGCTACGCTGTTGCAGAAATATTTTGATGGAATCGTTCTTTTTTTCTTCACTGACAGCGCTTCAGTTTGCTGGGAAGCCATTAATATATATGTTTTAGCTAATCCTCAAGAGAATGACGAAGTCAGACAAGATCCATTAGTCCATTGACTCTTAAGGTATCCGAGACTACGTTGAAAATGCCATTTTCGGTCAAAAATCACATTTTCTTTTTATTTTACCATTTTAAAGTTCAAGCAATTAGCTTTCTAAATCTGTCTTTGTTTTGTCTGTGCGATAATTAGAAAAAAAGTTACAGGTGTTTAAAATATTTTTACAGCTGTCATTCGAAACCGGAAGTGGTGAAATCGAAACCGGAAGTTTTCTGTTTAACATGCTTTTTACCGATAATTTTTGCAGTTTCAACCCATTATAATTTTAAAAAACTATTTCTGACAATTTTTTTAATTATTTAATTGATGGGCAACAATTTCGATCTTTTGATTCGACTCTTGCGATTGGCAACATTTGTTTCTTCTGACCTCACATGTTTTTGTTTTGGCCTTACGAATTTTGATCCTAAATTTCTTCTAAAAACTTAACTTTTTTCGATTTAATTGTACAATTTTTGATCGTTGATGGTTTCTAGACATTCTGCTTTTAAAAATTCAAGTTATAATGGTTCATAAAACTATAAAAATAACTTCTTGAAAATGCAACAGTGGACTGATAACAGTAGGACTGGTAACAAAAACATTGGAAGTAGCAAATATTCAAACTTGTAATGAACAAAAACTGGATTCACTGAAGAATTTTTCACAGTGCAAAGAATGTTTTAATGGAACATTAAGAGGTTATGGAATATTTTATTTAAATATTTTGGGAAGTATGTTTTTCTCAATTTGTGTTTCTTCAATTGTTTTGAGAAGAATCTGTACCTGCATGAAGATTACTTGTTTGGACTGACTTCTAATGTGACTTTAAAATGCTCCAAATGTACTTTTATTGTCAATTTTTCAGCTACTAAAAAGCTTAAAAACCAAACTTCAATTAATTTGCAACTTATTTGTGGAATGTGAGTTATTGGAAGATGACATTTGTCTGCGAAAAAGCTACGTGCTAAGCTGAATATGCCCTGCATGGCAAAAAGAGCATACAGACTTTGTGAAAGAAATATCTTGGCTGCTGCTACGGCCAAAGATGTCATGAATGCTGCTGCGTTGGTAGTAAAAAGCATTACAAAATGTTCCAATACGTCAATTGGAGAATGTGGAATATCCGTTGACGACAGATACGTGGACATTCTTCCCTAAAAGTTTCTATAGAAACTTTATCCATCGCCACTGGGAAACTTCCAGATTAGGAATTTATGTCTAAGTTTTGTAGAATTCTAAATGTCTAGTCGAACATGCGTGTTCCTGCATTCATCTGGTATTTACTTCAATCATGGAATCTGTTAGTGCGTACAAAATCTTTGTGTGATTTTATACCACGAGATCTTAAAACAATGTTGATTTCTATGGTGTGTGATGGTGATTCCCAAGGATACATTTTAGTTAAAGATCTATTTGATGTCAACATTGTCATAAAATGAGTGCCTAATATACTTCTAAGAAAGAGTGAGTATTCGGCAAAGAAAACTTAGAAAAACCTCGGTGGGAAAGAAAAACTTTCCAGTGTTATGATTAATAAAATTCAAAACTATTATGGCAGTAACACCAATCACGTCAAAGCTCTGCTAAGTGCGACATTTTTTCTCGGTGGCCCCATCAGTGAGATACCCATGTATGCACCATGCCCAACTGGAGCTGAGAGCTGGTGTGAGTATCAATGAAGAATAGCCACCGGAAAAAATATATATAAATAAAGGTGTAAGCCTTTCCATGAAACTTTTAAATATTGTTAAACCTGTGTAAACAAAGTTGTTTGATAAGCAGTTATTATAAAATTGCCTCCACGGTGTGACACAAATGCAAAAAAATCATTTAACGCGTTTTTTTGGCAAATTGTTCTGAAAAGAACTTTTATTGAGCTGAAAACATTTTTTTTGGGTACCCATATTGCTGTCATTATTTTTAACAAAGCTTTTATTTGTTTGTTTGAAAGCTTTTGGCATAAATGCAAATTATTATACACTGCGTGATGACAGATTTCTTGCCATCATTCGCACAGTGACTCGAAACAACATTCTTTGCCTTTTTAAAAATCAGCCAGAAAAAAAATATAGGGAAAGTTAAAATTTAATAAAATACCAAGAAGTGGAGGTGTTAAATATAAATCATTAGAGTTTTAGTAATATACTTGTGATATTTTGTTTTGAAATTACATTTATAAAGTTTAAATGCATTTTTCTCAAAACTGTTTTTTTGTTTGTAAATTTCTTGATATTTCAAATGTGATATCTAAAGAGCCAATAGAGATACTTGTATGAAATTTTACACAAATGTTATTAATAGTATTATCTAGAGGTTGGATTAGCAGCTAAGAAATTGAACAATTTTTAGTGATTTTATAGTTGGATTTCCTTATAAAAGTATCGAAAATTTGAATGAAATTCATAGGTTGGAGCTTCGATTAGCTATAACTTTTGATTAAAAGAAAATAATTTAAAACTTGTAGTACAACCTCTAGAAATGTGTTTGAATAATGTGCTGCAGCAATTTTTTTTGTAAAATATAAATTATTTTTAAAAATAAAGCCTTTGAAAAAATTTAAAAAATAATTAAAATTTCCTTAAAATTTGAAATTTTTGTAAATTTTAATATGTATATTATTTATAACTGTATTTTTTATCAAAGTGCAAAAAATGAAATTAAAAATGTAAAATTTTTAGTGAATTTTAGAAAAATAAAAAAATAGGTCTCCGAACGTAGTCGGATACCTTAAAAAAATGAGCAAAAAAAGAAAGGGATTCGTTTTAATATCTTTCCCGGAGAGAACTATACAGTTTAAGATATGCTCGGGAGAACCAACAATATATGAATGCTAGAAGTGCCTTTTAAGCGCCATGTTACTTCCAATTTTCTGTTAGATAGATATAAACTCTTCCATTAGGGTCTTTGTTATTGTCAACGCGAAGGGTGCCCATAAAAATTGTACTTTAATATTCCGGAAAACAATACTCAGGATTAATATAGGATTGAAACCGTTTGTCTTGCAAAAACTTGTGTTACGGGGGGAGGGGGGCTATAAATACCTCCCCCTTTTTTACATTTTTCCGTACATAGACGTGAAATCTTTTAACATAAGAATGATTAATGCATTTTAATATACTTGATTTCCTTTATCTAGGGCTCACAATCATTAGGTATTGATGCTGATATTTCATTCCTAGTTAGCAATAGCTCGATTTTCAGACTTATTTTCCGGGCATTTAAAAAGAGTCTAGAATTGTCTGATTTGTAAGGAATGTTTTCACAGTGTCGACTTTATTTTTTCCCCATCTATTTTTCTTTTATTTTGCGTATCGTAATTATAATGTCCCATAGCGTTATATGTAAAATCAAACAAAATATAGTGCACCATTAATTTATACTAAAAAATTCCACAACAGTTTATTTTATTAAATAGTGAATGTAATTTTATTTTTAAATATGGATACTATTTGATTTTATTTGTTTGAATGTATTATAATTTTAATATGTGTGTGACAGAAGAAAAGAAAAAAAAATATAAAGAATAAAACCAAATTATCAAAAACTGGATTATGGATGTTATAAGTTAAGAGTCATTTTTTTCTCTTTCGCCCTCCTTTTTCTTTTTTGTGTATATTTGTGCAACCCCATACAATGACTTTCCATAGATGTGCATTGCACGTAAAAAAAAATGGAATGTATATTTCTTTCGGGCTTAATGTAGATACAGTATATATCTATAGGAAATGTTTCATTCGGTATTTACACTTCATCTTACAAATATGTATTTTAAATACTCGATAAACAAACTTTCGAAAGTGTCTACTATTTTTAAAACAAATAAATATTATTTCATTCCATCTTATTGATTGCTTTCATTGGAAAATCATTAGTTGGGTTTTGGGAAGTATCTGTAAAAAGACAAAATTTTGAATGGATGGATTATTTTTAGAATTTATAAAAATGTTTACTTGCTGGTCTAAAGTCGAGATTCATTATTGGTCAAAAAGGGGAGGGGGATGTAAATTCTGAGGCTATCGGTAAAATAAATAGGCACGATTTTGTCCTACATTGCAGTAGTGTTTACAGACTTCTCGGGAGGGGGGTACACTCTAAAAAAAACCACATAGACGTAATCGCCGAGGCATAATCTCTATGGTTAAGATTCTAAATCTGTTGCTCAAGAGGGAAGGGGGTTGAACCCCCAAATTCTACCCTTGTTTGCTCCATTCGGGGAAAAGATATCCTTTTGGCTATTCACTTCTAAAATATTCAGAGAAAAATATTTCAAATTGGAATATGTTCATTCAGTTCTATCAATCATTGAATTACTTCAATTGAATTATTATTTCAAGTTTTTTTTTTTCAAATTAAAATATTTCATATAAAGACTTGCATATGTAAAAAAGGCATTCAGAATATGAACTTTAGATCCAGACACAATCAAAGCTGGTTGCCTTTTAAGGAGACTCGGTACCCTTTGAAAATTTTTTTTATTTATGCATTTAAAAATTATATTTTAGCATTTCATATAATGTTTATATTCAATAAAACAATATGAGGTGTAATTTTGCACATATTATTCACACAATTTTAAAAATTTAAATTAAAAAAAAATGAAAATTTTTAAAATCCTACTCCTTCTGTATTTATTAATATTTTGACATGAAATTTTTTTGTAACATTCTTAAGGATGTTTTAAACAACTTTAGGGATCGATTTTACAATAACTTAATTGGTTGTGGAGAAAAAAAATAAAATGTTAATACATATGCTAAAATTTAACGAAAAACCCAATATCTCCTACATTTCAATTTTTTTAAAAAAAAGTATTCAGTTTATAGCAAAACGGATCCCTAATTTTGTTACATGCATGATTTATAACACACAGAGAAAAAATGAAAGTGATGGGATAATAATTGTGGAAGGAGTAGCATTTTGAATGAACTAATGTATTGAAAAAACACAAGCTGAGAAAAACCATTTTAAAGTTTATACTTCTGAAAAAATTATTATTATAATCTTAAATAAATTTAAAATACCATTTTAAAACATTAGCTATACATTTTTCTTCAAAATAATTGCTTTTTCATATTAATTGAACCCATATTTTCTGTAAATGATACATTTTTACACAGTAATAATGGCACATAAATATCAAGAAAACTCGAAGAAAACGTTAAAAAAAATGTTTTTCTGTTGTAACACAAGTTTTAAAATCTTTTGCTTCACATAATATTTAAATATGATGAAAAGAACTGAAATTATAAAATTATTAATATAAAATGCCTAAATTAAAAATATTTACATGCACACATTTTACAAAAAAAAAAAAAAAAACATTATTAAAATACCTCAGAAATATCCTGCTTTATATGTAACACCTTCCTTTTTTTAATTAATATTTCTCTTTTTAAAATAGTTTTTTTTATCAATTTGCGTGCATGCTGGTATTTGGTGTTTTTCCGTCTGATTCTGAATAATCTACGGGATTCGAGCATCACACCAAGATCATGCGAACATTTCCCCAAAGGTATATGTAATGCTTTTTGGGCCTCTCTCACAGTGCGTAGAGTCCCTTTGTTAAATTCACAAATTGCTTCCATTACGGCATGTGTAACTCTGTCTTTGGACACAAATATCTCCTTTGGACACTTTGACCAAATCATGTTGTGCAAGCTTTCATTAGCGTTTTGGGTTCCGCAATTAATGCACCTTTCCAAAAGTTCATTTGAAGCAAGCCGTTGATAAACAGAAAGGATATGTGGCAAAAAACTTTCATTAATTGGAGTCCCAACATGTTGTTTATGCAGACCTGGATTTTGTCCTTTTGCTTTTGCGGACTGGTAAAAACACCATGAGTCTGCACCGATCGGACATTTTGAATGCTAAGGCTTTTGGTCTGTCGAAATGATGTGATATAAAGTAGCATATATTGCTTTTTTCATGGCGGGAACATTGCCTTTGTTTTTTAGTATAGCTTTTTGGTAGTACAAAGTTAATTTTTTAATTGTTGACTCTTTTAATGTGCCGTGGCCTTTTCCTCCTAATGAAATTCCACGGGCTCTCGATTCCTTGACAGCATTTCGTAGACCAGTGCCCAACCTTTTGCTGACATGATTAATGCACTCCTCTTTTTTTTTTTATCTCAGTCTTATCCCCATACACATTTTTTTCTGTTAAATAGTTGAAGGTTTTACAATCCCCATCAGACAATAAGGTGCAATAACGAAATCCCAACGCTTGTGATCTTTCCCAGAGGATCAATGCAGCCTCCATTTCCATCGAAGTTGATGAGCCGGAATGATTAACATCACAATCCTTCCTGTGTCCTTCAAACCAAATGTTATATTCTGCACTTGACTCTCCAAGTTCTCTTTTTGCTACAGAACAATTGCGACATACTTTGCACATGACTTCAAAATCAATTACATAGCCTGTAAGTATATCAATAACACAAGCTATGCCAATCAAAGATGTATGTCCACGCGTCAACCAGCTACCATCAAATGAAACACTTATATCCACAACGGGAACATCAGTTGGTGCTTCGTAAGCATTTTTCACTTCACTGTGTACTTCTTTCAGCAAATTCTCTGCAGCAATACCACAGGCTTTGTGAAGAAGTTTAGTACATTTGCTATAAGTTCTCGAGGAAAAAGGAGATATATTTACTGCCATGCAAAATTTTTCAATTGCAGAGTAACCTTTTCCAATATTAGAGAATGCTTGTGTGACACGTAAATTAATATCAGGAACGGTATTACCCTGCCTTTCATTAGACGTTTCTACAGCACAAACCTTTTCAGCACAGGAATTACAAGTTAAATTTAACACGTAGGAAAATCCTATCTTGTTTCCAAGAGCAAGCTTTAGAGTTTGCTTGTCACAGTCAGGGCATTTTAGTTTCATAAACATTTTGCTGATTTGCTCAAAATTCACAATAATGAAATTTCCAATTTCAGAATGTTCAGTTTTTTCAGGATAAGATAACTGCTCAATTCTGATGTTAGGAACTAATTTTTCTTCTGTGACACATGTATTCACAGCATCACTACACCAACGTTTGCTGTTCATTTGAGCAAAATGATTTCTTCGTTTAACTCGTGGCATTTTTAAGAGAAATCTTCAAGAGATAATAATAGGAAAGATAATATTGAAATCTCAGCAGTTTCAGCAACAGTCTTTAAAAGACAGCAATCAGTAAAAGTCTTAAAAAAGACTGTTTTTTTTTCAATGTAAAACGTAAATAAAACTAGCACAATAACAGCAAAACAAACGAAAGAAGCGCCAAAACAACAACAAATAGCTTGTAATAAAAGTTGTAGTCACTAAAAAGTACGATAAAGCGTTGCAGTTATGGTTAAAACAAGTAAAATTTATTTTTGAAAAGTAGTTGATAAAAATTAGTTTAAAATCACTGACACCTCTAAAAAGGGGGCGTGGTCGAATTTTTAAATTTGTTTGTTTACATTTTTCAAATGAAATTTTTTCCAACTTCTAATTTTCAGGCATACAAAAGTGATATATCAATCGAAAGGTAATCGTTCAAAGAATATAACTAAATAAAAAAAAAAAAACGATAAATAAGTCATTTTTGCGGTACCAAGTCCCCTCTAAATTGAAAACTGCAAAGTTTTATTAAAGAAATCTATATATATATAGTGAAGTGTTTGCAATTATCGAATGTTTTTCTCCTGACTAATACAACGTGAGAAAAACATGTTGTGCAAAGAATCTTATGAGCATTTGATGTCTTATCGTCTCCTATATTCCAGTCTGTTTGAATTATTTATATATGCATTGTATTCAACCTTCAGGGTTGGTCCCAATTGTTTTCTTCGAAGAATAAATCATGTGGTGCTCGCTGTCTCACTGAAGGTGCCTGTGCTCAAAAAATAGTTAAGACATTCCTATCCGCCCGTCTTCCATTTTGAAAGCGGGTCTGTTGTTACCTCATGGATGACCTCATAGATTTTCTCTCTGCACATCATCTGAAGAAAAGGAAGAAGAAAAGAGGAAACGCCTTTGTCCTTAGCCCCAACGGTGTTTCCAGAGCACTTTATACATCATTTATCTTTCCCTTTTTTTCTTTTTTTCTTTGAAAGTGTTTCATTTCTTTTTGTCATTTTAGTTCTTTTTTTTTAAAAGTAGGGCGGATTAATTACAGTTTTAAGTCGAGAGGATCGTCAACATACGCGTCTGAGGTTTTGTGTTAAAGGTGGACCTGACGTTTGTGAAAGTTTTTATCAGCCCAAAATGGGACGAGAAATTGCATCTAGTATGGTATAAATTTTATTTTATCACTTGTGATAAACTCTTGGAATATTTTTACCTATTGGTTGAATTTGAAAAAAAAAAGAACATATTTTTTAAAAAAATAAAATAAGGTAAGGAGTAAAATTTTAAGAATGGTAGTGTTTCAGCTCAAAAGTTGCGATTGATATTAGTATGCGAATAATTGCGGTAAAAGAAATCTGAATTTTATACCAGATGTAAATTATATTATCGATTAGTAAATAGATGTGAATTAACTCGAAAAGTATAGTAAAAATAAATTACTCTATCCATACGAAATTTATTTTAAAGAAAATTTATAAATAAATTACTTCAAAATGTTTACAAGTTTATATTTGACTAGCTGTTGTACCGGCTCTTCGCACGTGTGAATTAAAAAATTGAGGAATACAGATCGAAGGATAAAGATATGTTAATATAACATAAATTGCAAATTTTAAAAAAAAAAGGAAGAAAAAAAGAAAGAAAGCTTTTTGCATATCTAAGTTGAACAAAAACCCCACATTTGTTAAAGTTTAATTCTTAAGGTCTTTTAACTGATAAAAAAGATTTTTTTTTTATTTATAACGCCCCATAGTTCTCTTGTGGATCGATTTTTGAAAAAAACCTTCCTTAGCTGATCTCTGCCTAGCAAAAGTAGCATATTGTTACAAATTTTATGTAATGAACGCTTAAAATAGTGTAAATAGTTTATATCTGGATGTGTAATACTTTAATATTACTTTCTGTTGTATTTATTGTTTGTTTAAATTGTAATTTTCCCAAGCAACGCCATTCTTTACATTATAATAGCAATTCAATGGAAACATAGCGAAATGTTGGTGATAGAGGCAAATTGGCTTCATTTTTGGCGACCACGTTGACAGCTTGGCGATGGATTGAACGGTGCAGAAGTTGCTTTGCTGTAGCGCCACCTGCTGGGGAGCTGCAATAAAGAGGATAGCACAAAAACCTTCGCCACAAAAAATACATGTACATGCCAATTTTCATAGTGGTCGGCCGAACGTTGTTGGAGTGAAGCGAGGTCATATATACAAACATCCATTTTTATAAAAAGATTTATAAACTTATATATTTATATTATTTATAAATTCATATTTTAATATTATATAATTATTTTTATATTTATTGATAAATTTATATTTAATTTATATATTTAGCATCTGAATTTGTGATAATTTTCTGAAGTGATACAAATCTAGACTAGATTGCAAGTTAATCATTAGAAATTTTTGTTTTTAATTTTCAACGAATTTTTATATCTTTAAACCTTTTTGAGAAACCTTTAACGAAGCATTATTCACTTGCATAATATTGCAAAATAATTTGTTTATTTGGAATATTTAGTTAATTTATTGAACTTGCAACTGAAAGTGAATTGAATGAATGTAACTTTTTTCTTGTGTTACTTGTATGTATAGGATTTGTTCGGAATATATATGTTTTTATGGGAATAATAGTTAACCTTTTAAAATAAAATGATAGCTACTTGCTTGAAGTACTAGGTTTGCAGTTATCTTTGTTCCTAATATGGACTATAGTATTACTTATTTCAAAGCAAATTGATTGAAACTTTAAAATTTTCACTTTTACTTTCATACCTATCATAGGGGCCGCTATAGCCTCGTAGTTATGGTCACGGATTCGGGGTATTAAGTCATGAATTAGAGCCCGAGTCTCCATGTAACGGAGCTAATGCACGTTAAATCTGTGGAGGCTTCAAGTCCTTCCGTTGGTGGGTTGTGTTAGTTTGAAAATGAGGGTGTCAGCTTAGGTGTTATCCTCGTCATTTCACCGAGGTCCACGCCAATAGCTCTTGTGTTACTTTATAGTGAGTCGATAACAAACACTTCCGCTCATAATTTTTATTTTTAAAAAACTTCATGTATTTTAAATAACTTATTTTATAAACAAATGCAGTAGATGCTTTCTTTACCGACCTTGTTTGATGGTCGTTCATTTAAAAAAAGCCTCACACGCATCTGTCGGGATGTTACTTTTAAAAAACTGCGTGTATTTGTCAACAACAAAGTAAGACAAGATGGCATTTGAATAATTTTTGAAATTTGTATTATTTTAATAAATATTTGTGAATAATTTGGCTGGTCTGCGTCCTGTCAGGCTGTAATTTCGAATCAATTACTTCGGAAACGACACTAATGCCTATACAAACTTTAACCAGTGTTTAAAATTTAATTATACATAAATTTGAATTAGAAAGAGGTAAGTAAAATTAAATGTGCTTGTGAAAAATTTGGCTTTTGGGAGGAAATGTTATCGGAAGCACATAAAATAAGAAATCGGTTTTCCATATGGAACTTTTAAAATCTCTTTTTTTTTGGTGGATCTAGGTAAAAAAAATTGAGGACAATATTCCGGGGAACTTCTAATATGTTTTGAAGCAAATTTTCTTTTGTTGTCGGTTATGACCTTGCTAGCTGTGAACAAATTAGAACTGATTTTATACGTTTACAATATTTCTTTGAAACCATATTTTAACGAATACAATAATTCTTAAGGACCGTAGTTAATTTATTCATGAAATAAGTTTTTCTCCAAGCGTTTGCTGCATCAGAAAATTTATAGCACATAAAATCATTCACAAAAGATATTTCAAAATGAAGCTACACCTGAGGCGTCACATAATTTCCAATTCGTCATATGAGAAGATATTTTCCGTTTTTTTATTATTTATTTGTTTTAAATTCTCTTATATACTTGCCAAATAAAGCACCCTTCACACAAAAGCTCTCTCGTGAAACATTTTTACTTTAAAAAAAAAAAAACTTTTCTCTCTAAGCCGCGCCTCCCACTTCTAACTTTAAAATCCAGGGGTGTGCTCTTCAGAAAGAGAGAAAAATAAGAGTTAAAAAAAAGGCAAGAACAAAAACACATCAACTGGTTTCTTCGGGACTGCCATCCCTTCAAATTATTTTCTTCCCTCTTTTTTTGCCTCAGAGAGGTGCATTTTTATTCAAATGTGTCTGGGCTTAAGGTCCATAATTTGTAGGTGGAGCACCGTTTTTCTTACGTCTAGCTATCTCCCTCCCCCCACACATGCACATAATGTTACGTGCCGAGCATGGCCAGTAGAATTCGGAAAGCGAAAACGTGATATATTTTTTGTTTAGTCCTTCCGTCAGTGTCTGGACTGAAAATGATGTGCTTTGTCTTTCACTGGAGAGGATTTTTCCATATTTATAACTGTGATCTCACGTGTCTTTTTCTTTAAATTTCAATTAAAATAAAAGAACGCGCTGTAACTTTGAAGTGTGCCCTAAGTTTTTGGAGTTTTGTCTTTGGCGTTGCTTGTTAAAATACTGATGTACCATTCAGAGTTCATTCTAGGTTTTTTTACAATAGGAGGAAGGGCGCGCTCACTCTTGGGATATGAGACGTAATATGATTTGAAAAGGGTGCAGTTGATTGCGAAAGTAAGGAAATATGCAGTTTTATTTTTATACTTTTGAAAAAGTATTTTAAAAGAAGTAATTTATTATGGGGGAGGAATAAGTTTTTTTTTCAAAATATTGTTGAATTAAATTTATAAAATTTAAATTTGAAGCATTTTGAGGAGAGTATAAGTAATTAACGTTTCAACAGGGTTTGCAATCCCGTGTCATATTTTCAATCCCGGGATTAGGATTGATCTATTTATTAAAACTACTTACTTATTAGCATAGTTGAAAATGTAATTAAAAACTGATTTAATATTAGTTTAATGAAACAAATAAAAAAAATTAATTCATCTAAAAAAAAATAGAAATAGCACATAATGAAATTTAAAAAAAAAAAACATTTCTTCATTTCTTGTGTTTCTGTAAATAAGTTTATAAAAACACAGCTCCTCCAGCGTTTCATCGATGGAATGGGTTCTTATTTTTGTTACACATTGTCCTGCCGAAGAAAATGCAGGTTCGGATTCTTTACTAGTTGGTATTATCGTCTTATTAAATAGGAATATGTTCCTTTCAGGTAGTCACCACGTCTCCCCCCATTTTCAAAAAAGAGACATTTCTTTTTGAATTTTTGATGACAGTGTCTCAATAGACTGCATTGGTGCATATACCTCTTTGATAACTTTATTTAATTCTTCTGCTACACTTAATGGTTTTTGTATATAAATTGATCCAGTTATTGAATCAGAATGTGAATCAATTTCAAGTGTTACCTCATTCGAAATTGAAGATCCAGTTGCATGAGCTGTTAGTATTGCAATGGGATTTGAAGCATCTCAAGTCCTTCAAGCAGGTCCGCTATTAATTAACGGCATTTAATTGAAGAAGGAACTGTGACAAAATCTATTCTTGAGATGTTGTTTGTATTATTGTGTAAACATTGCAGTGAGTCACTTAGATCTGTGCGGCATTCTCCCATACGAGAAATATATGTTTATATGTGCATATATGTTTTTTTTTTACCTATAGCACACTTATAATTGCACAAAAAAATTCTACGGGCATATTTCATAAAAAAAAAAAAATAACTTTTTGAAAAAGTGAGTTTTAAAAAAATTTGTATGAAAAAAATTAAAAAAAAATTTTTTTTGACAAAAATTCAATTCCGGGATTGGAAAAAAACTGCGATCCCGGGGTTTCGGAATTCCGGGATCCCGAAGCTGAAAATCCTACTAGATATCTTCCAAAAATTCTAATTGCCTGTGTCCAAGTTAGCTGACACCAGACATCCTGAGGATGGGAGAAATGTCCGTTTTCTGACCCCACTCGTGATGGGGATAAAGTCGCAGAAGAAAATAAGAGAAAACAAATATCAAATTTCATGGTTTAACATACACACCCTCCTCGAACCCTTCAAAGTTCAACACGTAAGAAAACTGACAATAAATGTATACAGTAGAAAGAAAGTAAATAAGATACATTAAATGTAATATTAGATTCACAATACTTTGAAAAAAATTTCAAAATATAATTCAGACAAAAATTAAATCCCGGAATTAGTTACTTTAATACCGGGATTTGAAAAAAACCCACCGGGATTACGGGATCCCGGGGCTGCAAACCCTAAAATCCAATAAGTATTTAATGCATATCTTAAGGTTGTGGCTTTATGGAGGTTTTACAAAAAGATCTCGAACTCTCGTCGAATCGTGAATTCCAGTTCCTGTGCCTCTGAAAGCAAGGCACGTTTATTCTTTTGAAGCTGAAAATCCTCACGATGATGTGGAAGTTTGGAGAATAGAGTGCTTCCCTTTAACTGTAAAATAGAAATCATTGAACTTTTCTATAAAAATGAGATTTCCATCTCATGTGGATCCTTTTCTCACACATAAACTTAAAATACATAGGAAATTAGTTTTCAACATAATTTTTACGTAATGAAACGGGTGCTCTAGCTGTGTGCTTTTTTCCGCTTATTAATTAATTTCATGCATTAGATGCTTATTATTATATTGCTTAAATCAGAGGTTCCCAAACTTTTTTGCCTCATAGACCCCTTGCCATGTTTTTCGGTTTTGCGTAGACCCTTATTTACCTAATTAATGAATTTTTGCAAATTTATCAACTTAAATGCCGTTTTAAGAGCTGGTTTAGAGCTATACTTACTTTAATGATTTAATTTTCTAACTGTAGTGAATTTCAGTGTTTAATGCATACGACACACTTGTTAATTAATTAAATTAAAATTTAACACATAAAATAACTGTTACATAAAGTAACTGAGCAACAAACATATGATTTTTATGGGAGAGATGAATCTGGTGCTTTATCCATTTTGGTGCTTCCAAAATTACTGATATCCGTTTCTATAAATTTCACTTTAAGATCCTCTTAGTGCCTATTCCAATCAGTTCCTCTTGTGATATGTTTTTTCTTTCAATGTGACCCTATTAATTCATTGCCTACTGTGTATTACCATAGCAAAACATTCTCAAACCTAGTTTCAAAATCTGAATAAATGGTATTTAAATGTTGAACGTAGGTTAAAACGTCCTTTTCCTGGCAGATTGTGTGTGACAAATTGAGAAACTAGGAAAATTCGGGACTTCCAATATTATACTTCCTCGCTTCATTCTGGCAAGAAATGCCGAAATGTGTGTGTGTGTGTGATGGTCCTTGTAAATGCAAATTAACTTTATTAAATTTTGTAAATAGATCTGTTAAATAAATAAATCTGGTTTCCAATTGATTGAATTTTATTTTAAAATTAAAGTCATGTTCTGATTTAATGAGAGTCACTATCGTAGACATCCATTTACATCTCATGGACCCCCAAATTATTTTTTTGCTGAAGTGGACCCCTTGCAGGTTGCCATAGACCACTTTGGGAATCACTGGCCTAAATAATAACGTATAACATTTTTGTGTAAAGAAATGTAAGATTCAAATAGAAAATTATACCTCCCCCATCATATAGGAATGTTCCAATGTGTTTCGAATATCGACGTTGCGTCTCAAAAAACTTTCTTAAGCGCACCTTTATGGATTGTTAAAGAAAGAGGGGGGGGGGGAGAAAAAGCGACTTTTTGTGAATTTTTAAAGTGGAAATTTAATTTTTTTTTGTTATCTACCACAGAATCGCTTACCATTCATTCCCCAAATAAATGTCGTTCTTGTTAATATTCGTAAACAATGGGTTTTTAAAATAAAAGTTTAGTGAGCATTTTGGGTGACAATGCTTATAAAAAGTTCTGGTAATATCCCTTCAATAAACGGTCAACTTTTTTTTTAATTTTAGAAGGGGTATTTCTGGAAGGATGTATTACAGTAGCGGCACACAGGAATTTTCAAGGGGGCCAAGGTCGAAAGTCCACTGCTCTCGTACCATGCTTCAATACGCAGCCAAACATATTCTTTAATTTTATCGATTTTCGGGAACAAAAAACAGTACAAACTTAATTAATGAATGAATAATTAGCATTAATTAATAAAATATTATTAAAAATAAATAAATGAATTTTTACGTACTGTAACGCACGGTATAGTTCCAAGACCGAAATGTAGTGCCGCCATTACAGTATTGTCTTGACCGGAAGTGTGACTGCACGAAGCACTGTAGTATCGTCAGAGAGATTTGGATCTGGACAAGCGTGCGTTCTCTGTTTCGATGTCCAATCCTGGACTATGTAAACTTTACTTATTTTCTCTAAATGTTTGTCTTGTAATTGTCTAAGTGTCTGTTCTTTGTAACTGTGCTATCTTATGCCATTAAATATATTAATTTACCCCGAGATTCTATTAATTACTTTTGGCTTACCCCAAGTAATGACGTAAGAGCAGTTACAGTACTATATACATATGGTTATAATCAATGGAAAAAAAAAAATCTGAGGGCTTTGGGGGGGGGGGGTTCCCAGGGGACTGCCACTGATATATTATACTGCTTCTAGATATTCTGATGCACACACTGTATTCTATTAGTATTAAAAAAAATAATTTTTGGACACTTAACAATTAAATCTTGAAATTATGTTCCATCTCTACTGTGACAAAGAAAAACTGAAAACGATGTTTAAAAACAAATTATTTTTCAGGACGAATTGAAAAGAGGTTAATTATGATAAAGAACATACTAGAGAGGGGGAAAAAAGAATATATAAGTAAAGAAAGATAATACCGTATTTACTCGAAACTAAACCGCACTCCCCCCCCCCAAATTTAATGCTACAAAAAATCAGATGCGGTTTAAAATCGAAGGGAAAAAAGTCGTTGGATGGGGCAATTACAGTTCATGTATGTATTTAAAAGTGTATAATATTGGTAAAATAACTAATTATTCTCACCTTATTAGTTCTCATTTTAAATTTATTCTAATTTCGAAAAATTGGATATCGATAAACCATTTTACACTATTTTCATTTTTCACAAATACTTGTTGAGAATTTGGGGTGCGGCTTAGATTCGAATTAATACGGTATATGAAAAATATAATGGAGCAAGAAAAGGAATATACAAGTATGAGAATTGAGTGAAGTAACTATGATTAAATATCATGAAATGTAAACAAACACACACACACTTACGTTGAAGGAATTATATTCTCAACAAATAAAAGGATAATTCGAACTGTGAACTCTTTTTTTTTTTTTTGAAAAAAAAAAGAGTACATTTGTGATCCAAGATACAGACTTTTAAACTGTCTGTAATTCTCGGAGTAAGTTTTTGATCGCGGCAGATAAGTCTTTTTGTCACATATTCCAAGAAAAATCATTTCACAGAGTTTTCCGTATGGTTTGTTTTTTCAATGCGATAAGATCTTCCACTAACACGTATGATTTCACCCCAACCTTTTTCTACGCTGGATAAGCCGCAGAGTTGGACTATGGCATCAATGTCTTCCAAGTAACTTAGGAGGCACATTAGTGTTTTTTGTGATTTTACTTGATAACTCATGAAATTTAAAAATTACTAGTTTATCATTTGTGGGTTTTAATTGCGAATTTCAGGTTTTTTTTGACGCCATAAGTCGGTTTCGTGAAAAAGTTTGGCCACGAAAAGATAAGGTATTTTTTGATAGTTTAAGTATTATACATACGCTAACTTTTTTCAATTCCTACTATTAGCTCACTCTCTCTATATTTATCTTGTTCAAATTTTCAATCGTCAATAAAATGCATTTTAAAGCACTCAATTGAGCTGAAATTTTATATACATGATTATTTTGGATGACAATACAGTAATTTAATTATAATTATTAAAAAATTAATTGATAAACTCTAATTATTCAAAGAATTACAATTACAGCCACGTAGGCATCATTTTTGGCGGCTTAACGAACATTTTAGCGACGTGTCAAAACTTGAAAAGTTTTTTCCCTCATATTTTAAAGCCCTCATTTAAACTGAAAAATTCTATACACCATTGCTTTGGGTAACAATACGATAATTTAGTTATAATAAATTAAAATTAATTGACTGAAATTAATTATTTAAGGATGACAGATACAGCCACGCTGGCTTCATTTTTAGCGACTTGGGTCAAAACTTTAAAAGATTTTTTTCTTCACGTTTCAAAGCATTCAGTTGAACTGAAATTTTATATACACGATTGTTTTGGATGACAATACGATACTTTAATGATAATTAAAAATTAATTGCCACTTAATGTTGTGAATTCTGTCATATGTATATACATATTTATACACTCACTTCCAAAAGTTAAGCACGATGATGTAAAATGCAAAAAAGTCAACAAATACTGCTTTGATTGACACAAAATTTGGCAGTAAAGTAGCATATATATTTATACATGAAACAAAATCAATAATTATATACAGAAATGAAAACAATATTAAATTTTTGTAAGTTATCAGATAATGTCATACTGGGGACTTAAACAGAATTATGTATAAAGTGAAAATAAACAGCACAAAATGAAAAAAGGACATTAATAGGGTATGTGATCCCTCCCCCATCTGTATGCAAAGCTTACACCTTCTGACTATGCTTTCAATTAGGTGGTCAACCACCGCAGAATTAAGCAATCGCCATTCTTCTTGTAGAGCAGTTTCCAGCTCAATAAGAGTGGCTGGAGGTGGGAAACGTGAAGATACAGCACGGCCGAGAGCATCCCAAAGATTTTCAATGGGATTAAGGTCGGGCGAATATGCTGGCCACGCCATACGCGCAATCCCTTCACTCTCCAGATAGTCATCGACGATGTCAGCTCTATGGGGACGTGCGTTATCGTCTATTAAAACAAAAGTAGGGCCAACTGCAATTTCACAATGGGTTCTAGGACTTCATCTCGATACCGGACAGCCGTCACAGAACCCCGTTTAAAGATGTGCAGGTCGGTGCGGTATCCTAATGAAATCCCTGCCCACACCATAATGCTTCCGCCTCGGAATGCGTGATGTTCGGCGATGTTTTGGGGCTGATTGCGTGTTCCTTGTTTACGCCATATCCTTATACGCTTGTCATCTGGCTCCAGAGCAAATCTGGACTCGTCAGTAAACATGACATTGCCCCAGTCTGACACAGTCCAATTGCTATATTCCCGGCACCACTTTAATCTTGCCCCTCTTGATTGGACGGATAGAGGAACACAAACTCGAGGTACCCGGGCATACACTCCATTCATATGTAATCTTCGTCGTACAGTAGCTGCAGATATAGCCTTACCAATGGACCCTGTGACCATAGATTCCACACGTATGGAGGTCGCTCTGCGATTCCACTTGGCTACAATAACAATATATCGATCTTCCTCGGAGGCTGTAACCCTTAGGCGACCACCTACGGGCCTTCGGACAACTGTCTGTGTGGGTTGAAATTTTTCCATAAACGGGAAATTACAGAATGATGAACGCCGAAGAAAAGAGCAACATCTGTGATCGACTGTCCTGCTTCAATGCGCCCCACAACACGCTAGCGTTTAGAATCTTCCATTCGTTTTCTGGAAGTCATAGAAACACGTATGTCTTGAAAACAAATTGTACGAAAGTTTTAAACACCTTTTAACAGCACTTACAATCAACTTCTGTAACCCTTCATAAAGATGGCTTCTTATAAGACTGCCCTTTTTGCATATTTCTTGACATGAAAACACGATTGGCTGTTACCTAACATATTTGCATACTTCTATCTACCTCTGCAGCGAATTGCATCCTCTTCAATTCTGATTGGCTTCCGGAAATTAGCATTTTCCTCTCCGTGCTTAGCTTTTGAAAGTGAGTGTATTTATTGTAACTGGTTTAATAAAGAGTAATTAAAATAATTTTTTTTTGTTGATCTAAGTAGGAATTGACTTAATTTTTTTTTATATATATGTTATTTGTTTCTATTGGTATTCGTTCATATTCACCAAATTCACCCTTTTTCTGTAGCATGCTCTCATTCATAATAGATCGCGGATCTGATGATTTAGAAGTCGAGGATTGTTTTTTGTGTTCACTTTTGTAGAAGTTCTTTGGTTGTGCATGTCGTTTAAATCGTTAGTCATCTGTATAAAAAGCATCGAATTGTGTAGTCTCTCTACTTTTAATGACAATTGCTCATGCAATGTGCGACTTTAACTAGTTCTTTTACAATACCAGGTTGATACAATGGCTAATAATGACTCGAACGCATTTTACGTAAATACAGTCAATGGCGCACTCAGGGGGGGGGGGGGTCCGGACACCCCCAAAGTCCTTGAATTTTTTTCGATTGATGATAATCCTATGTATATATAACGTAAAATTTAATTAAGTGCTTGTAATTAACAATTTATTTTATTAATTAATGCTAATTGTTAACTCTATTTTTTGTTTGCATCTTGTACAGTTTTTTTAATATAAAGTTTTAACCCATTTAATAGAATGCTCTTTCCATACATAGCCATATATATCTCAGTGGTGCACACAAGGGGGTGTCCTTGGGGTCCAGACCCCCCTTCCCTCCAAAGCCCTTGAGTTTTTTTTCGATTGATGATAATCCTGTATATATATAACGTAAAATTTAATTAAATACTTGTAATTAACAGTTTATTTTATTAACTATTGCTAATTTTTAATTTAATAATTTATTCTTTACTGTTTTTGTTAACAAAATCGACAAAATCAGAAGAATCAAATTGGTGTTGTCTTGAGGTATGATACGAGTTCGAGGACTTTCGACCATGGACCCCCATTAAAAAAATATTTGTGGTCGCTACTGAATACAGTATATGCTTTCTTTGTCGACCTTGTTTAACAGCCATTGATTTTGAGAAAGGGGCACAAACAACGTCTGTCAGGATGTATCTTTTTTTTTTAAAAAAATTTTAATTATATTTTTTGAACAGAGGTTATGTGTGGATGCGCAACAATTGTTCGTGTGATCGTTTCTGATTATTTATGTGGAACTATTTTCTTTGAGAAAATGAATGGAAAACAAAAACGCTATGCAATAATAATGGGAAAGAAATTAAAAAAAAACGCAGAATATTAATACAAGTATAAATTGTCGACAGTTCAGACAAAGCGAATCAATGAAATAAAAATTTTTAATGCTCGTTTTCTGTGAAGAGGCGCTAATTTAATTTATTCTTTTAATTTCGTTTAATGGTCTACCCTCTGCCATGCATTTGAACTGTGAACTTAATTGTAAGGAATTTCTATTTACCATCCCAAATATAGGTTAATGCTTCGATTTGAATGAGGCTATGTAAGATGGTGTGGGGAGATTTTTTTCTAGTAATTAAATTTTTCCTTTGGAATTCTAGAATTAATGTTTTATCTAACCTCTAAAAAATATTCACTTAAGGTTTGATATCTTTGCGAAATATTTTCAAATATTGGAATAAAAATGTAATTCCATAACAAGTTTCGTTACTTTTGTTCTTGATGCCTTGTGTTGTATCGCGTATTGTTTGAAGAGGAAAATAGGATTTCTGTGGTATTAACATGACTAAATCCTAATTTAGCTCACACTTTTGTGAAAGAAAAAAAATTTCACCAGCAGCCAGGGGCAGAGTTCTAGGAGGCCCAAAGCCTAACTGCCGCCAAGTACCTACCCTTTGTAAAATCCTTGGGGGCCCAAGACTTTGCAGGAGGGTCCAAATGTTATGCCACTGCCAGCAGCTCTTTTTTTCTGTGAGAGATTTCTTTGCAGTATGAGGATAATAATTCGCCAAGTTGGCAATAAATAAAGGTGTGGACTGAAATATATAGGACGCTGCAGTTAACATTATGTTCTCGAATTCAAAATGGCTGGTAGAGGGGAACTTTTAACGACTATTTTGTTACCCAGCCAAGAATTTTATTTCGTGATTATAGATTAAGAATATGCTTACTGTAAATTCACCTAGATAATTAATTACAACTTGATTCTAGTTTCAAGTTAAATTTTACTATTATTAGTTTTATGTCATAAATTTGAGTTTCTTCTGTTGGAAGTCTCTTGTGCATGGCTCATCTGAAACTTCTGGAATAAAATTTTCTATCTTCAATGTGTGATTGAGATAGCACTGAAGCGAAGAGATACCAAATAGGTCTTGTCTCACGTTGGGAGGTCTCGGGGTTTTTCTGGCGACCTTTCTGTGTCTCTCCAAAGATAAGCTTGAATGATTGAATGAATTTCGTGAACATTTTTTAGCCATGCCACGGGAGAAGAAAATATTGCATAAATCATTTGTATTATTAAAAAAAAATCTTTAGTATTGTTTGCTTCGAGGAAGACATATTTTTTTGTTCGTTGTCAGCAGATTTTAATTCTTTTTCGGGGAACCAAATCTCAAATGACTGGAAACACGTTTTCCAATAATATTGCAAACAGTTATTGGAACTTGCTATTGTTCAGTTCTGCTATCGTGATGATAATTTTTATTTTTCCAGACAGTTTATAAAAGAAGCTTAAATGGAACCGATTTGATGAATGTTAAAAATCGAATGTTTGGGGCTTATTTGGATTAACTGTGTGTTGTTGGTTTACTGTGTTGATTTTATTAAGGGTATTAGAAGGATCACATTATTGAGGTCAATACCGAATCGGTGGTGGCGTACATAAGGAGGAGGGGCAAAGACCAATAAATTTTTTAATTTTTACCCTAGAGATTAGCCCTGGGTGCTTTCGCGTATACGTTTTTTTAGAATGTAACCGTTTTTTTTAGAATGTAAGAGGTACATTGCAGTGCTGAGTGTTTCAATTATTATTTTTTCACTTTAGTTAGAACTTAAAATGTTAAAATCAGTGTTCAAGCTTGAAGTTGTTTTCTGGAATGTAATTCAGAATAATTTGAAGTACCGTGTCTTTGTAATTTCTAACACTTCCGAAATGTTTGTTGTGATTGGAATTTCGTAATGAAATACCGTATTTATTCGAATCTAAGCCGCACCCCGAATTCTCAACAAGCTTTTGTGAAAAATGAAAAATAGTGGAAAATGGTTTATCGATATCCAATTTTACGAAATTAAAATAAGTTTAAAAAGAGGACTAATAAGAAGTGAATTTGTTTTTTAACCAGTTTATAAAAACCTTTAAATTCATACATGAATCTGTAATTGCCCATCAAACGAGTTTTTCCCCTTCGATTCTAAGCCGCAACCGATTTTCAGTAGCATTAACATTGGAAAAAAAGTGCAGCTTAGATTCGAGTAAATACGGTAATTCTCTTAACTTGGAATGAAAAAAAAAAAAAAATTCTAATCAGAAACTTCAAGAAAGCGTAAGTTTTAATTTAGTGTGTTAGCAAAAAGTTTGTCTCAAAGGAAACTTATTTTCCTCGTGATAATTTGGTCTAGTAAAATGTATAAAGTTAATAATGACTTAGGTTATCATCCATTGGTGTATTAAACTTGTTAATGTATAAACTCTTGCCAGTAAGAACTTATAAAAAGTTTTAGAAAGATCCATATTTTGAACATATTTACTGGATCGAGCATTTCCTTATGTAGAATTTATCATCGAGTAAGTCCATGCTTAGCTTAATTCGAAACTCATCGTCCAAAACATGCAACACCTTGCTGAGCAGTCATTTATGTTCAAACACTTTCTTTCCTTATGTATGTTAGATGTCTCAACCCTTTCATAAAAAGGTAGAAATAAAAATTTAAATACAATGCACAAGAAAAAAAAATTAAATCACCCAAACAGTCTGCGGAAAAAAGGAGTAGGCAGTATTTAAGTGAATTTCCTCAGTGTCTCCTGGCCGGCTTATTATGTCGTTAAGCCAGCGAATTTTCGCATTGCTACATTTGCCGGCATTACTAATGCTGGCTGCCTCGTGGTTTCTTTCTTTTTCTGTTGATAATTTTCATTTTTCACATTGGCAACGGAAATGCACTTGCGTCATTGTCCAGATGTCAACCGGGTTTTCGAATCTTAATGACCGATGGCGTCTGTCTGAGTGTTCCATAAAGAACGCAATTTCTTCTCCACAGTTTTCTTTTTTTTTCTTTCTTTCTTAAATGCTTTGAAATCACGCAAGGGCATCGTCGGGGGAAAATAATTAAGAACGTTTTGGAAGAAACGCTTTTTTATTTTTGGTTGTTGGTTTCTTTAAATATTTTCTTTTAGATTGTATGTTTTTTTTTTTTTTTTTTGAGTGACGCATGCTGGATTTAATTAATTTCTTGATCGTTAATGTCTTTTTTTTATAAATGAGTTTTAGAATCTTTTCCTGGTAATTTTTTTTCTTTTGATTTTTTTTCCACTATTGATTTATTTTTCTGATGAGACTGGTGGAAACCTTGTACTTTCGAAGAGTAAAGAGGTATTAGAGCAGGTGTAGGCAACTTATGGCACGCGTGCCACTAATTCTCAGTGACACTCTACAAATTTGTCAATTTTTGAGTGGAAGGAAAGGAAAATTTTTAAATGGAGCTTATTGGATAATATCTTCAGAATTATGGAAATCAGCATTTACGAAATTACAAAATTTTTTGAAAGATAACTAACGACAACTGTTTTAACTTATTGGATGCGGGGCCGTGGGTAGCCTAGTGGTTAGAGCATTGGACTCCAGACCGAAAGGCCTGGGTTCAATGCCCGATGCCACCAAATGCCCGCCGAGTATATACGGAGAACGTGCTCGTTAAATCAGTGGGTCCGAATGGTGTCGCCATCTATTGTGTTGTACCGAGAAAAATCGCACTGTCACCTTCATGGGGGGCTCAAAAGCTTAGTCTTACGACAGGTGTAAAATTCTAGCCCTTAGCCGCGATGAATTTCGTGGACCTTGATCTGATGTTACTGTCGATCAGGTGGCATAAGCAACAACAACAAGTGGATGCAGTGCCGGTTTATCGATTGAGCACTTGGGGTGGGTGCCTAGGCGGATAAGCTGCACTTAACCAGATTTTCTTGTTATAAATTTCGATCCACCTGTGCAAAGGGGGCCTGTAGATCTTCAGTTCTCAAAATGAGTTTAAATCGTCACTGAGTGGATGTCATTGATGGAAACAGGCAAGGGAGGTGTCTTGGAAGTCCCGACACCCCCCAAAGCCCTTGAGTTTTTTTTTAAATTGATGATAATCCTATATATATGTATATAACGTTACATTTAATAAAGTACTTGTAATTAAATTTTTTGATTAATTAATGCTAATTATTAATTCAATTATTTATTTTTTACTGTTTTTTTTGTTAACAAAATCAACAAAATCAGAAGAATCAATTGGTGTTGTCTTGAAGTATGATACGAGTTGGGAGACTTTCGACCATGGATTTTACCCTTGAAAATTTTTTGTGTGCGCTACTGGATGGAGATATTTAATTGTTTGATGAAAATAGCATGTACTCTGTTTTTCGGTTTTAGATATCTAGGAGAACTAATCTGTTCTCATATGAAAAATATTTTGAGTCCGCAAAGAAATTGTTTCCGTTGTTAAGATGGATTGACTGTGTCAAAAAAGTCATATATTTTAAAGGTCAAAAACTGGAAAACAGTTACCAAAAGTACAAATGCCTGGAGAAAGCTTCTGGAGAAGGCCAGGGCCCACCCAGGGCTGTCGAGCCATTGAAGAAGAAAGAAATTGCTTAACATTTGAATGTTAAGAATCGTGTATAATTGTTAGTCACGAGTTACTCCCCTGATATTGCGTTATGAAGTAGAGCGGTACAGGGACAAAGTTCGCATTATAAAATGTTTATTTATTTAACTACAATCAAACCTAGATTTTACGAACCTGTATTTTGCGATTTTCTCTATTTTACGAACTTTTTCCTGGAACCAAGAACCTGGTACATTGAAAGATGAATTTCTATTTAACGAATTTTCCACATTACGAACTTATTTCGGGATTAAGCGCCTTTAGAGAGGTCCGACTGCTTATTGAAAGGAAATATACTTATGTTTTTTATTTTTTTATTTCTTATTTTGATAAAAAAATGTTTAAAAGATCCATAATGTATGTAATATTTTAATTTTTTATTGGTACTGAGGAAGAGTTGCTTATTAATATAAAAATAAACATGAAATGTATCTTTAAATGATGCAAAATTAATAAAAAATAAAACTCTAAATCTATATTCTTGATTTCGATTCCGTAACTCTGCATTGTATTATTGCGGGACTCGCGAATTGTTTCAAATATTCTTTACATATTGGTTCTTTCCAAAATCATATTGGTAGATTTTTTTTAGTATGCCACAGCTGCCTAGAGTATTTTTCTCCCCAAACTCTAGTATGAACTCTCCATATTGGGGAGCCCCTTAAGATTGTTTTGTCAATGTCTCAGCCAGTTTTTACTCTGATCGTAGAAATATTCCACAATTTGTATTATTTCTGTTTGAAAAATATATAGTATTTTTCTGAAGCAGTATATAGATAACTCTACATTGATATATAGATGATGTATCTACTGCTTTATGATTATCACACATACATTTTCCAAAGAAGCTTTCCAAATGTACATTACAGTTATCTGTAAAGTTTAAGGAGAGTTTTCAAGGGCACATTCTGTTGCTTCTAGAACACAATCTTATCTCCTCAACTGCAGGTAATGTAAGTGAAATCGAATGAAATTTACTATCTTGAAATATCCAATGACTTTTCTTTCTACATTCTTTGAAATGATTTTCGCTGCAGATGTAGTAAACAATGCTGAGCTGTCATCTCAAACGTTCCCTGTCACCAATTTCAAGTCGCTGACATATCTTACCAGCAAAATACTCGAGCATTCCAGTACCCCACTGAGAAGCGAACTTCACCATTTCTTTTTTCCCTCTTCTTTTTTCCTTCGTGGACATCTTATCTCCCATCCCTCTTGTCAGAACTACCTTCGAATTTATAAGAGCAGACGGAAGAAAGGTCGGCCTTCCTTTGAGGATTTGCTGTTGGTCTTTTCTTTTGTCTATGTCCTCAGACTTACTTCACTCCCTTGGGTGACCCTTAGATGGAAGAGGTCGAGAGACGTTCTCTAAAGCTTTTGAATAACCAGGGATTTTCTGAGGATGCGATAAAAATCTGGTTGGTTAGTTAAGGAGCATGTGTTCTTTTGAAAAAAAAAAATAAAAGGAAACCTCGTGGTATTTAAAATAAACGATTGTTTGGAGTGATAGAACATTGATTTTTATCGTTGTGACGTTTCTATGGGGATTAGGGAAGGAGATTTTGTTTTTTGAATCTAAAATTTATAGCTCCCTATCTTTTGTGAGAGGAACTCGTGGAAAGTTCTTGGTTGCTCACTTTCAATTGCATTTTTTACATTGTGTTAATCAGTGTGTGCAAGTAAAATCAACCTGCCCTTTCTTAAGTGAGTTAAGGGGGTTCATCCATGTGATGGGTTCAAAAATAAAAAAAAAAATTTATTTCATAAATTGTTTCCTTAACATGTCTAGAATACGGTGGCAAAGTGATTTTTTAAAATTCGAAGTCGTTATAAAGAAGAGGGTGTTAGAAGAACAGCTGTTCTAACACTAAGTTAAGATTTTCATTGTTTTCATCGGACTTGAAACTTTTAACGCGTTTTTCTCAAAACTGTTAAACGCGTTTTTCAAATTTTCCTCCATCATATCTCAAAAACGGTTTGACCGAATGACTTCAAATTTGCAGGGTAGAGACTCAGTACATATATATGCACCAAATGGACTACGATCATTCCAAATTCAAAATATTTCTATTTTTTATAACAAAAACACAACAACAACAAAAAAAACCCATGCAATTCGAAACTTTTTCGTTAGAGGTGTACCAAAAATCCAATTTTTGATATTTTCTATTGAGTATAGTCCATTCTGTGCATTTAAGCTTATAAAATAAAACGCGCCGTCAATTTTTTTTTATTTCAGATAAGCCAATCAGCCGGAATCGTGGAGGAAGTGAGCGCCCATTTTTTTCGAAGCGGGTGTGTTCAGAGCGCTGTAACTGATATTTATGGCTAAACATTTTTTTATGCTCTTAAAATACATATAAATAAATGATAAAAAACTTAAAGTTCTATCATTTTACTGGTCGTCAAAAAAAATTCCCTGATAATGCTTAAAAAACAGGCCGTCACATGGTTGAACCCCTTAAATATCGTTATAAAACAAAAGAACGAGTTCTCTCAATATGTACACTGTCGGACCCTGATTTCACGAATTCTTCGGGACCTAGCAAGAATTGTTCTTTTTTTGTTATGTTTAGAATAGTCAAGGTGAATTAACTTAGTTTTTTCATCTTGTAATTGTTTCCATTTACTTAAAGAATAGTAAAGGAAGTTACATTAATAGATTTATTTTATTTAAATATTTATTTCAATAGCACTGAAATATTTATATAATGAGTAACAGCATAGAAATGGTATGGTTTGAATTGTATGGAGTTATCTGCGTAAAATAATTCAGCAGTAATCATTTATCATTGTGTGATCAGAAATTGAATCAATCATGATCTAAAATTGCACCATTTGTTTAAAGTAAGATTCACATGTTCACATTTGTTAAGACTACAGAATAAGGCATTGATTGAGATGTATAATTATTGTAATAATAAGTGCATTATCTCCATTCCAGCTGTTGTTTTCTTTTTATGAAACATAAAGAAATTATTTTCTTGTTTTAAAATTGAAATAAATTTCTATCGCTTGTTCTAACATTTTCTTTGTGGGGTGTATTGAATGTAATATGTACTTATCAAAAATGAAGAAAAAAAGTGTTAAGACACACATTCTTTTTTTATTTTTTTAAATAATTTATTAAAAATCATAATAACGTTTCAAATGAGTACAGTAAGATTGAGGGTTAATTTCTCAAAATTTTGATTTTCGTTGCATAGTTCTTTTTTTTAAAAATCTTTATTAAAAAACTGTTTGGGAATTCGAAATTGTGGCCATTTGAGGTGCAAGCTAGATTATTGTTGAATATGTATGGGGATTTGTGTGAATATGTATGAAAATACAAGTTTTGTAATTTTGCGTAGCATTATGTGAACCTATATCGAACAAAATTCTTCTGTTTTAAATCGAATTTTTGACTTAATAATCGATATTTAACCCTTCTCCTAATTTAATTTATGCAACCAGGTTTTCTGTCAAAAAGTCAATACCTTCCCATGGATTTTTGAGGCCTCCAATAAATTTTTTGACACTTCCCTGTCCTCTGCCCATGAGTATTTTTTTAAAAAAATAACCACGAAGTACGTGAAGAATTCGATTATTTCCTATATAATTTACCGATACCCGCAAATAAGGTTATTTTCATTGTCTTTAATGATCCGCCTGGGCAAGGCCACCTGCCACCTCAACCTACTATTAAAATCATTCCCAGGTATATCCATCCGGTTCCTGGAATATGCATATTCAATTAAAAAACCTGCGAGACACTTTATTTTTCGTCTACCATCCTCAACTCAAGGCTGAGAGCAACGATATAAATTTTAATTTTCCGGCGGGTCATCTTCGACGGTGAACCCTCCGCCAAAACGAATTATTCGTCGAATTCGAGGCTTGGTTGCCCATCAAGGTTGAGAAAAACAGTAGTTACACCAGGCCTACACCCTCCCTTGACAAGGATTGTTAATTTTGTTTTCCCTTTGTTATCGGTCGTGACTCAACGTTCGATTGAGTTCCGATACTTCGATCACGTCCCTACCCGATTAATTACTAATTTCTTTTCCCCCCTCACGTTCGTGGTTCCCCCCGCGCAAGGGCCCTCGACCCTTGTTCTTCCTGTTCCTATCCTCAGGTAATTGTTGTTCTTGTTTATTTAAAACCGTTAGGAATTCTGTCCAGGGGACCTCGACCAACTTATTGATATATTTATCCATTATTATATCCATTGTCTGATCGGCGGTACATGATCTGGATATTAGAACGGTTGGCCAGCTTTGGGTCATCACTCCGGATCGCCTTTGTCATTCCGTCTTTAGCGGGTCAGTCGAAGTCGCATAATTTGATTAGTTCTGGTTCATTTTTCAAATGGATGGATGGATCGACCCAGAGGTTATCTTTTTGTCTAGTCGGAAGTTACTGATTGCTGGTAAAAGTTAATTATGCGGATGATAATATGAATTAAATTTAATTAAATGATGCTGGGTTGAATAATAAAGGGTTTAATTATTTTCTTTTCGCGGAATGATCGTGGAGTTATGAGGTTGTGGTTCAATCCATGAAACTCTAATCGACCTTTGTACAGACTATAAACTGGTTCGAATAGATTTAGGATTCCTTATACCTATAATTTTGATGTAGCTATTTAATACTCGTATTTGGTTCAATGAGATGGATTTTTTGAATAAGATTATTAATGTAATTCATAATAGATTTTGAGTTCATGGTTTTTTCTATGTATATCCAGTTCATTTGAGTAAATAAGCTAAATGTAATTTGTTTTTAATTATTGCTTCACGCAATTTCTTTTTGAATTTCTATCACTTCAAAAATGTTTCTTGTGATTGGAATTTCGTAATGAAATACCGTATTTATTCGAATCTAAGCCGCACCCTAAATTCTCAACAAATTTTTGTGAAAAATGAAAAATAGTGTAAAATTGTTTATCGATATCCAGTTTTATGAAATTTTAATAAATTTAAGAGGAGAACTAATAAGCAGAGAGTAATTAGTTACTTTATTAGTTTTATAAACTTTTAAATTACATGCATGAACCTTTAATTGCTCTTATTGTCCCATCCGATGAATTTTTCTCTCTCTTCAAATCTAAGCAGCATGCGATTTTCAGTAGTGTTAACATTGGAAAAAAAGTGCAGTTTGTATTCGAGTAAATACGGTAAATCAAGCAAGTGAATGAAAATGAACTTCGCTCTCAAAGCAATACGAGAGCTATTGGCGACGGACCTCGTAATTTTAAACGTTGGTCAAGTTGCGAGGACGACACCTGAGCTGGCACCACCCTTTCCGAACTTCCACTCCATGTCAATGTGAGGACTTGATAGATTTAACGTTCATCAGTCAATCTACACGGTGGGTCTTCAGTGTCTCTAGGACTCAAACTCGTGACACGCTGACCACTAGTCCGTGACTATGATTATTACGTCACTGCGTCCACCCAATCAACATATGGTGACAAGTTATTTATTTATATAGGGTATATTTTTTACGTATTACTTTAAAAAGAAGTGACGAATAAGCTCTGGTTGAAATTATTTGCATTTTATATGATTTAGTATAATATATTGAGGAAGATAATATAGTAGTGTTTAAATCTAATTGCACTACTGTATGTGTTATTTGGAGCTTTTTATGCATACGTTGACTTAAATTGAATGAAACAAAAAAAAAAGGGGTTTTTTTTTAATTGTAAAAATAACATGTTTAGTATGAAACTGAATGGTTCTTTTAGGTCTATTTTACTGTTATGTTAAATTACAGGTTTTCAATCTTTCTTGCTCTGGGGCCACGTCAAAAAATTTTGTAGCCTGGAAATTTATGTAAAAAAAAAAGGGAGGTATGTTTTAGAAGACTGCAACTGATTCTAAGGGAAGAGATGGTGTTTACAGATTTGTATGTATATAGCGGAACTCAGGGGCGCGATAGCCCATGAGGGCCAAGGCCTGTGTCTATCTCGATTTACATGAACTTAGGCCCTGGGGTTCATTTGCAGATGTTTCGGTCAAGTGGTTAGTCTGACGCGAAACCTCCTAGTGTTCAGTTCCCAAGTAAGCTTGGTACTCATTTATCGACCCACTAAAGGGATGAAAGGCTGAGCCGACCTTGCCTATCCCAGGATTTGAACCCCGGACCTGTGGTGTGGAAGCGTGATACACTACCCCTCAGCCACTGAGCTAATACACGCGCGCGCGCACACACACACACACACACACACCACACTATATATCGGTTTCAAAAAAGCAAAATATAAGTCGAATTAAAATACTTTGCAAACCTGTTAAAGATAAGAATCGACCTCCCCCCCCCCCCAAACTTTCTGAGTTTTTATGCATGGTTAGATTTTTTACATTTAAAATAATTTAACATACTGTGTAAAATTTTTGAAAAATTTGTCATTTTCAAAAAATTTTACCTCAAATGGGTATCAAACACATCAGTGTACAAAAAAAATGGCATTTTTTTCCCGACAAAAATGCAAGCAAAGTAATTTTTTTAAAAAAAAAAATTGCCTCAAATTCAAATGAGGGATGACTAAAATGTCTTCAGCGAGCCATTAGTGGCCTGCGGGCCACGTGTTGAAGACCCCTATTTTTAATGAAAATTTATTGACGCCGAAGCACAACGTAAGTTTCAGATTTGAAGTATTTCAAATATTGTTTCTATGCGAAAAAAAAAAGTTATCAAAAAAACATGAAGTTCAGATGGAAACAAAACTATAAAACACTTTACGATTTGTAGTGCTTTTTTTTAAATCTAAATTCTCCCTCTTCACTAATACACTGATGCATTAGTTCGCAATTGTACTTTTTGTTTGTGAAATTTAAATTGTCATGACATGATACATAACAATTATCATGATCATGATAATGGGATCAGCTTAATATGATCTATTAAGCTATTCTAGATTCAAGCACATGGTACGTTCAAGGAATGAAGCTAAATTGCCTACCTAGAACTTATCATAAGGTTCATCTGTCTCGGTTGGCATTAAAATTCTTCCTTCATTTTTTTCAGAGGACTGACTACATTCTCGGAACCGTGATTTTGAAATAGCGTCTAAACTGATATTTTTTTTTAAACTGACGGGGAAAAAAATCCCAACAGCAAGAAAAATATTGTAGAGTAATGATTTTGAACAATGCAATTGTCTAGTTCACATGTTTAATTGTTCAAATTTTTAAGATCACAGGTTAATTTAGGCTCAGTCAAATGCATTTCAAATGGAAAATGCTGTTGCATTAATATCCGGTGTAACCTCCAGAATTTTGAAAGCAATCCTGTAAGCTTTGTGTCATACAGGTGCTGAATGTCACTTCGTGGTATAGAGTTCCATGCTTGTTGTACTTGTTGTGTCAATACTGGGACGGTTAGTTCTGGCTGTGGATGATGCTGGAGTTGTCGTCCAATGGTATCCCATACGTGCTCAATTGGAGACAGATCTGGTGATGTCGCAGGTCAAGGTAACATGTCAATACTCTGTAGGGCACTTTGCGTTGCAACAGCGGTGTGAGGACGAGCGTTATCCTGTTGAAAAACTTCCTCTTGAATACTGTTCATGAATGGCAGTGCTCTAGGTTGGGTTACCAGACTGATATACAAATTTTTAGCGCCATACTTAAGTGCGAAATCTGGATCGTTGTTAGTGGCGTAACAAAGAACATTAAGGAACATCCCCCAAACAAATAACATCCCCCAAGCTGGATCTTGCAAAGGATTGCAAAGCAGTAACGTGGCACAGGCTTTCCGCCCCTAGGACTCCTGGGTCCCTCGCGATGTGGGGGTGTACGTTTCCCACTGATCTGTGTCATCTTTCAGATGTATAGACACGCCTATCAAATTTAGTTTATCTAACTCAAGTCTTTCTTGGGATTGGGATCCCCCCCCCCCCATCAGTGTATTTCAACTGAGTTGAAATTAAAATACAAATATGAAATTTTTTTAAAAATATTACCAGAAAAAATTATTTGATTGCATTTTTTTTTTGTTGCGAAAAATGAAGCAAAATAGCATATCTTCAAATATGATATTAATATGATATGGGGTTTGAAACCAAAAGTCTTGTGTGGATTATAAATATTTATTGTGCTCAAACTATTATAATTACACATGTTTTTTTCCGATTTATTGCAAGTAGCATTATAAGTTTTTTAAGACCATTTACCACAGTTAATTTCAACATGTACCCCCCTCAGTAGCTCTGAAAATCTCTAAGTGGTATTCCAGTCCACGCCAAGTGTTAAGTTCAACAGTTGCTTCATTTACTCTCAGCTTGCCACTTCTAGGAAAATCCTTAACGTGCCTATTTCTTTTAACATTTCATGCCATCGCTTTATTGATTTTGAACCGGGGGATTTCCTTCAATAACGGCGAAAGAGTTCCTCATTACAGATATTACCCGAAGTCCCGCTCGAAGGAGCACTCCCGTCATCTATTGCACAAAAAAAACTACTAAGACTGACTTACCAGTGATACGAAAGTTACATTGTTAATATTAAACGGTTATTTTGAAATGAATTTTTTTTAATAATTCATCATAAAGGTACATTGTTAATAATACCCTTCAATTTCATCCTGAAAAATATTTTAATTTTTAATGGTCCTGGCTTTCAGGAATCGCGCGTAAATAATTAACTAGCTTACCCGCATAATAGGAATAACCGTAATCGTGTCTCTTAGAAGTTAAAACCTCAACTTATTTGATTTAAACTTGCACAAGATACTCTCGTAAGATGTCTTTCCGCAGTGGCGTAACGGAAACTATTAGGGCACCCCTGCAAAATCAGGTTTGGGGCCCCAAGTGGAATCTTACAAAGGGTAAATACTTGGTATCAGTCAGACTTCGGGCCCTCTACAATCCTGGAGGTTATAGAGGTCTTTGGGATTGCGGGGGTGTACGTTACGCCACTGTCTTTCCGTCAGTCACAAGCTATATCCACTGAGGTCTTGTGTTGAACTAAATTTTTTGAAATACTTAACTTAGAAGTGGATTTATTCATATCTTAATATTAGAGTAGACAAATTTGAACAAAAACTACCCGTTATTATTTTAATTAATTGCGACTTTGAAATTAATATTAATTTTTCATAAATGTTAGTTTGACCTCTTTATAAAAGTCCCAACTATATTTTGGCAAAATATTACTATCGAAGCATTTTCCGCTAAAATAAAATGTTTTGAAAATATGTTATTCTTTCTTCATTTTTCAATAAAAGCATTTGAATAATTTTTTCTGGTAATAATATTCTTAAAACAATTTTATATGTAAATTCTAATTAAAGTCACACTAAATATCGAAGGGGAAATAAATAATTTATACGCTTTTTTCAAAATCACGGTTCCGAACGTGGTTACCTTAAGACGTTATTTTTTTATGCTGTCGAAGTAGGCTTAGCTTATTTAATAGTTTGTCAATAATGTTTCAGAAACGAAAGGAACATATTAGCGATTTATTATCCAATTAGATAATACGTTACTCCTTGATTTTTTTGATGATAGTTTGGCTTTTTTTTACGCAAGAAATTGCAGATTTGCGTGAATTCAGTATAGGAGGTCGGATTTCTCTTTTAAACGATTCCATATTTTACCGATTACTGTATATTTTTTCTTTCCCAACAGAACCATAAATTGTCCCTGAACCCATTAATACTCCCCTGTCTTACCGAATCACCACACATCTCCGAAAAAATTCCAACCCAATAACTATTTTCAAATTATCACCGAAAAATTTCGTAATAGGCAGTGGCATCGTTTTTCATTTAAGCCTCGCCAACTCCATGAAATATTCATTTTTCTTTTCTCATAAGAGCCTTCATTAAAAGTCCCGAACGCTCAAAAATAATAAGATAAAATAAAATACTGCATTATAACTGAAAACTTTTTCTCGCTGTCCGGAGTAAAAAGACGGCACAATTTTTTTTTTAAAGACACTCGCGCACCATAATTGCACTTGATGAGGTAATAACCTTGGAGGACATTTAGGTTGACTGTGACCGTACTCGCCAGAAGAAAAATGTCCAGATTCTTATTTCTTAATTCGGTACGGTCGGTGGCAACGTTGAGAAAACGGTTTTTGCGTCAAGCTCGTTAACTGTGAAGAGTTTCTAATTACGGGGCCTGTCTTGCAGCAAGAAGACACTGGGATCTTCCTGTTTTCATGAATTTTTCATTAGCCATAGGTTTTGCTGTTAACAAGTGTTGGTTACAAGACGATAAATCTTACATTCCTAATACTTTTTTTTTCTTCTTCTTTTTTAAATATTTTCTTGGGGAAAAGAGAAATATTTTTTTATCGTTTCTGTTGAATTGCTCCATATGTTCGTCTACCCTTACTGAAGCATTTTCTGAGTATTTGCTGAATAGCGTGCCATGTGGTTATTCTGGGAAGTTTAACATAATTGACGGAATAGATAAATTACTTCCTCATAAGTCAGACTTAAAGGACATTTATGAATTGTGGTTTTCATGTGTTTCTGTAGTACTAATTCGTTTGGTGAACTCAGATGTATTTTAACAGTGTTAAATTTGATATTTTAAGGCACCAGTTCAAATGACAACACTTTTAATTCTTCTTCGTTCCACTTGATCCAAGATGTGTATTTGAACTTGCGTCTCCTAATTTTATTAAAATATTTTTTAAAAGAAAAAGTTGGAAAAGCACTCTTGACAAACTACTGAAGGCTACACAGTACACTTTTTTAAAAATGTTTTGGCGAAACAGTAAAAATAATTTATGTTCTACTTTCAGATTATAGTATTATTAGGTTGATTCTGAAAATAAAAAGTCGGTTTTATTTTTACAATTAGTCAGTCAGTTATTCTACAATTTTAAAAAATTAAGAATTTTTGAAGTTTTTCCAAATTTTTTAAAACGACCCATCTTTAAAAAATTTTTTAAGTGATTTAGTATGGATTTGAAAATCTGTTCCCTTGTTGATTTTTAATAATTATATTTAGCTAAACATGGAAAAAACATGAACGTTTAAAATTTAAAAAAAAAATAACTAGAGATCTAAAATCTTACTAAACTATACTAACTTTTATAGAACATACGTTTGGGAGTGTATACAAAAGATTTCAAGTCTCTGTTTTGAACAGAAAAAAAGCCTCAGGAATTAGATATAGGGATTATATCTTCAAAATTAAAAGTCTGAGAAAAACGCATTTATATATATTTATATATAAAGTTTATAAAGTCATAGAGAGAGAGAGAGAGAGGAAATTCTAATAATGCCTGAAAAGGTCTAATTTTTAATGCTATTTTTCAACTTGAGTTCTAGATTAAAACATTACTTTCATTAAATATGACTGAAAATATTTTCTTTTAAATTCAAAAAATATTTTTGCATAATATTGATAGCATTTGTTACGACGACATGTTATCCAGCTTTATCTTAACCTAATATTTTCACTAAAGTTATGAAACACAAAACATTTATGTACAAAATAATAATGATATTTATCTAAAAATCGCCAGGTTTGTGTACATAAAATTTATTTATTTTTTTAGTTTTAAATTGGGGCAATTTAGCAAGCTGATGTTTTTGTAAAAACACTAAAATATAGTACTACAATGTGTTTACTGTAATATAGTTTGGTACATTATAGAAATATCCAGTTTGATCTGCAATACTTGAATTTGGAAGTCTAATTGCAATATCAGCTGAGGGCTGATTCTTAGATACTTCATTTTCAGTAGTATTCCATCTCTTCGAAATATTGTTTCTCACAGCAACCTCAAAACGTTTTGGCCTTGAAATCAATCTTAATTAAGTAATTATAAGAACTAAAATACTCAAAGCATAATCAAGCAGAAAAGATTTAAGTAATGAAAATTGAAATTAATAACCTTTTCACGCTTAAAGAGTGTGGTTGCGGTAGCCAAGTGGTCTAGGCATCGGACTTTTAGAACTGTCTTGTATTTCTATTCAGTGTTTAGCTAAAAGTTAAATTTATGGCAAATAAGTATTTGATATATACGTATATATGTGTGGCAGCGGTAGTCAAGTGGTCAAGGTCGTGGCTAGCATGTCATGAGTTCGATCTGAATCCACTGAAGACCGTGTAGGGGAGCGATGCACGTTAAATCTGTCGAGAGCTCAAGCGTCCTCCCGTTGGTGTGGTAGTTTGGAGAGGGGGCTGCCAGCTCGGGTGTCGTCCGCGTCACTTGACCATGGTTCAAAATTACGCGGACCGTCCCCAAAAGCCCTCGTGTAGCTGAACAGTGCGACATTGATATTCACTCACTCATTCACACTTAAAGAGTAGATAGTGCTCAAAAAACATTTTTTAATTAATTCAGTTTAAGAATGGAAGAATGCTTTAAAATGAAACCAAAGCCTAAGCTCAGAAAACTTAAAATATCATAAAAACTAATTTGTTATCAATTCTGAAATTTGATGTCAAGATTCCTAATAATATAAACCTAAAAAAAAAAAAAAGTATTTTAAAAATTTGTAAGGGGGTAACTGTATAGTCTTAATTCTTAAAATTTCATTTAAGTTTAGTGTATCTTGCTTTTCGTTGATAGTTGTTTTAAATTTATAAAAGTTTTAGTTTTATTCAAATTGTAAGTTAATTTTTCATTATAATAAAGTAAATATACAGGCATATTTCATAAATAATTTCAATAGTAAAAATCTTGATACGTAATGTTCGGCACTAAATAAAAGGCGAAACTGCCACGGTATTATCCGTATCAATAATACGTGGCCCTCAAACTACAGGGAACCCAACATGCGTTGTATTTTGACACTTTCAAATAAGTTTTATTGCTGCGATTATTTTTATTTGTTTTCCAAAAAAGGGCTTCTAAGGAATTTTGAGTGGCTTTGGTAGCCTAGTGGTCTGGGTGCCGGATCGTGGCAGACGTGTCATGGGTTCGAGCCCATTTCCACTGAAGACCCACCGTGTAGGGGAGTGATGCACGTTGAATCTGTAGACAGCTCAAGCGTCCTCCATTTGGTGTGGTGTGGTAGTTAGGAGAGGGTGTGCCAGCTCAGGTGTTGTCCTCATCACTTGACCATGATTCAAAATTACGAGCCCTCGTGTTGCTGAACAGCGCGACGTTAATATTCACTCACTCACTAAGGAATTTTAATTCAGTATCACTCAGGATTAACTGCGATAGAGTGCACTAAACCTACATTTTTAAGTAATTTATTTTTCTAGTTTTTATATTTACTAATACATTTACTCTCTTGTCATACTATTTAAATAGCTAAAAATTAAATCGCAAAACATGTAATTAATTCTAAGAATTAATATTTTTTTTCTATATAGGTCGTTCGTTTCTATGAGCTTAACTATCAGTTTCTTAAAAATTAAAATTTTTCTTATTTGATTCCTTTTTGTCATACGCATTAAAAATAAGAAAAAACAAAACATGGGCAATAAATAATAAACATATATAGGTATTAATTGATAAAATGACAGAAAAAAGATAGTTGATCTAGTATGTCTGACTACGTTATTTTAGTACGCTTTTTCGTTTATCAATTCCAAAAATGAACTTTCTATAAGTACGTACTAAAACATTAAAAAAAAAATTAATGTACTATTTATTTTTAATATTGTTAATCCTCCCCTCACCCCCAGTGGGCTGCATTTTAGCAACCAAACCTTTGCAGACACGGAAAGTCCCCGAATGCGGGATCCTTTTTGGTGGCACCACCTGGTGGCGGTTCTCGCTCCAAATATATACCTGTTTGAATTAATGTAATTCAGGCTCTCGTCGGGTTCTAAATATTGCCGTGATTTAATTTTGCCGTTTATTTTTAATGTTCGAATGCTTTATTTAATGGCGAAATAAAATTTTCTTGGATATATCGCTATTATATGATAAATAATCGAGTTAATGTGCAATTATGAGAATTGTTTTAAAATATATTATGAATGCATGTATTTAAAGCTATGGTTATATATATGTAGTGTAATTTTAGTACAAAGCGTAAGTGGCGTTTGATCTGAGAGGGTGTTTTAACCAGTTATATAAATCTAGGGAATTTTTTTAGTGGTACTTAAGTAACTTGGTTTTTTTTTTCAAAAAAAAGCTGTCGTACTCTGCGTGTCATGAGTTTGATCTTAGTCCTGCTGATGTCCCGCCGTGTAGGGGGGCCAATGCACGTTAAATCTGTGGAAGCTCAAACGTCCCCCCTGTTGGTGTGGTGTAGAAGTTAGGAGAGGGAGTGCTGAGGTGTCGTCCTCGTCACTTGACCATGGTTAAAAATTACAAAGTCCGTCGACAAAAGCCTTCGAGTAGCTGAAGAGGGCGACGTTAATATTCATTCACTCACTCAAAGAAAATTTGTGAAATTATTAAAAAACTAAATGCGATATCTTTTTGTATTCAAGATTCTTCTGTGAAAGAGAAAAAGACAAAATCATATGTCTCGTCTTGTTTTTATACAATAAGGCAAATTAATCCCCCCCCCCCATAACATAAATTGTATTTTGTAAGAGAAATGATATAAAATCAAAAATTAAATAAACAAACAAACAAACAAAAATAAAAGTTAAACTACTTTATTACTGTGTTTGTACTCTTTCAATGTCTTCCCTTCTTTTTTCCCCTCGTTGATTAAATTTTTTTGATTTAATCACACACACACACAAATTGTATATTTTTGTATTAAATTTTGAAGAAAAAAAATTATTTAAATGTTATTTCGTAAACAAATCTATCAACAGGAAATTTTCTGTTTTGTCAATCCAACAAATTTTTATGTTTTATTTATTTTGCGTTAAATTTACGATTTTTGAAGTGTATATATTGACTCAAAATGTGCTGCAGATTTGATTTCTTGAGTGTTAAAATTCTTACATGCTTTTAGTAGAGTTTGTGCTGCCATCTAGTGTGCACTTTAGAAATTTTTAATGATTATTATATTTTTTTTTAGGCAAGCCATGGGTTTAATCCCTCAAAATGAAAACCTGGAATCTGCTGACAAAGTCACCGCGTCATCATTTTGCAGGTTCGTCTATTTTCCAAAGTATTTCCGATTCCTGATGTTGGTTATTACTTATTATTATGTATTTTATTATACTTTTCTTTGTTTAAATATTTATACATCGAAGACCATTGTTATTTATTTATCACATTTTCAATAAATTCCTTTTCTTAAAAAAATTATAGTATTAATTTGTAAAATTTTTTTTTATAGGAGACGATTACCTGTTATGATGGCAAGAAGTAAAATGGCGCCATCAATAAAAGATGCCACGAAGTTCGTGGAACATGGACGTATCCTTGTGTTTAAAAAATTGTTTTTTTTTTCGAACACTTTTTTAATTTTTTTTTGGGGGATTAAAATAACGATTTAAAATAAAATTAATAATTATAATACCATAAAATCCGGCATTTAGCGCACACTTTTCACACACACACACACAAAATACAGTAGAACGTCGTTTATCCGAATCAATGGACTAAATTCGTGTGACGTCATAATCACGTGATAATTTTAAACCACGTGTTTTCAGCCAATCCATTCAAAAACACATGTGACGTCATAGTCACGATAAATGCAATGATCTGTTTTCAGCAAATCAGTTCACGCACTTCGTTTATTGTCCGTTTTGAATTCAATGTAGAACACGTGTTTATATTATCATGTGACCGTCATGAATTGAGTCCATTAGGACCGGACACCGTTCGGATACGCGATTGTTCATATAACCGAAAACCGAATGTGATCCATGCAGTATATGAAGCCGGGCACTATACGAACATTGAAAATTATCACATGAGAGAAACGGGATTGAAGAAAAAGCAAAATAGATGCAAAATGTCGCAATTTTACCTTCATTGTGGAAAAAAATCACTCATTTTTCGCTGTACCATTGTACACCTTCGTTTTTTCGCTGCAAGGTCACTGATTTTCTTGAGCAGCAGTAGTTGAAGAGGACAGCACTCTGATGGTTGTTCGTACCACTCCGTAACTGTCTCTAACGCAGAAATCGCGACAGCATTTGACGGACCCTTGCTACTTTCGTTGATGTTGTCCTCGTCTTTATCCGTTTCATCGTCGACAGGGTCGGATTCTTGCACGGAAGTCACAATCTCGTCATCATTTAGCATATGAAATCCGCAGTCTTTTGCATCGCGTACCATCCAGGTTTCTACATCAACAGAAGAGCACGTTTTCACCCCTCACTTGGAAACAAACTGACCTAATATTCCGCGCAGTTATTTACCTAATCACACAACTGAAATTACATAAATATCCCTCACCTTGGGTTTTCCCGTCACTTTTGGCCTCACGCCAACTGTTGAGGATGCACTGTTCGAAACCGTATCCGGACTTTGGCCCGGATATTTGACGCTCTGTATAATAAACGTTCGGATAAACGACGTTCTACTGTAAGATCGGAATTTACGCGTTATACGCCCGGTATGAAAATGATAGGTTGAAAAATAAAAATAAGAAATGAACATTAAAAAAATTATACTTCAGCATGTGTGAAAATACTGTTTATTAAAAAAAAAAATGGCTTAATTCTTATTTAATTATTTTTATATTTTACCAACATTAATCGTGGCGGAGTGCTCTAAGCACCCGCTGCACTTCAGCTTAAAACTGCACAGTCAATCTGAAGGAGGGTGTCCACTTCGCAGAAACCCGCTCTGGTCGGCTTTTCAAACTTAATACCCCCCCCCCTACTACTCATTGCGTCACAACACACCACTATACACTCTCACACCCCATTGGGCAACTATTCTGAGCCATTATCCTCACTTCTCAACATCCAATAGGAAGACGCTCTCTCTTCCACCAGATTCCTGTCATGGAAATAAACCTGGAAACCAAGATCTTCACCTCAAAGCCCCGCCTACCGGCACGCCACCGCTCGTCCAGTAGGAATGCATCTACTTATCAGCATGAAAATTAAACTTCGTCATGTCATCAAACTGAACTTTCTAGCCAGATACAGGCCTGAGGGTTCCTAGAAACTCATGTACCCGAAAAACCTTTCGTAGATTCGCAATGTTGGCGACCCCTGAACATATACTGGAGACAATTTAAAAAATTTCTTTTGAATACCGCTCGAAAAAACGGCATTTAAGCTTGTGAATTCCGGTATTACAAAATTCTACAAATAGCTCAAAATACCGGTATTCGGTATACTGGTATTGCAACCCCTAGTTGCGATAGTATGTAGGTACCAACTTTTTTTTTGCAGTGGCAATTTTGTTGATATAATTTTTTTAAAAAATTAAAATCAATACAATATTTATTGTGGGTAAACTTATTGTATGAGGTTTTTCTTGAACCTTTTCTTCCTTCACTATTGATTAGATGTTAGAATAGGACCGAATCTTGTTATGGATCCAGCCTTCTTAGTCACAAAGAATATGGAAGATTTTATTACTTGGGTAGATCAGTCTGCGATTAAGAGACACATAGCTGCTTATAATGAAGAGGTAACAGTTTATTTGCAATATTTATTATTTATTTCTGCTGGGTTTTTTTTTTGCATTATTTTTACGTATTATTATTGTTCTAATGTATTTTTCATTTTC
The DNA here is from genome assembly GCA_019973975.1 of Trichonephila clavata. Lineage (NCBI taxonomy): Eukaryota > Metazoa > Arthropoda > Arachnida > Araneae > Nephilidae > Trichonephila > Trichonephila clavata. The sequence goes on from BMAO01020310.1 coordinate 119,782, forward strand.
TTTTTCAGTTGGATGATTTTGATTTTATGTGAATTGAAAAGCTGAAACACTTTTATTCATCTGTGATTTGTAAATAAATCATCTGTTATTAATTCATATTTGGATGTGTTTTTTAAGTATATGCTTAGAAATTTATTTTTTTATGCTGAAGGGAGACTTTTATTCCTAGAAAAGAAAAACAGTAACAAAAAAAGAACCTTATATTCTAATAAGTATGATACAGTAGAACGTCATTTATCCAAATCAGTTGGGACCGGATACCATTCGGATACGCGATTGTTCCAATATTGTTTAGTGTCCAGTATATGATACTGGACACTATACAAATATTGAAAATCATCACATGCTGGAAACGTGCTTGAAGAAAAAACAAAATAGGCGCAAAATGTCGCAGTTTTTACCTTGATTGGGGAAAAATTCACTTATTTTTCGCTGTACCTTCGTTTTTTCAATGCAAGGTCTCTGATTCTCCTGAGCAGCAGTAGTTGAGTAGGACAACACTTTGATTGTTGTTCGTACCACTCCATAGCTGTCTCTAAAGCAGAAACGCGTCAGCATTTGCTATTTTCGTTGTTGTGTGTGTTGTCCTCGTCTACATCCATTTCATCGTCGATAGGGTCGTATTCTTCTTGCAAGGAAGTCACAATCTCGTCATCATTTAGCATTTGAAATCCACAGTCTTTTGCATCGCATGCCATCCAGGTTTCTACATCAACAAACGAGCACGTATACACCTCCTCACTTGGAAACAAACTGGCCTAGTATTCCGCGCAGTTGTTTACCAAATCACGCTGCTGAAATTCTCCAAGTATCCCTCTTCTTGGGTTTTCCCGTCTCTTTTGGCCTCACAGGAAACAAGTGTTGAGCATTGCACTGTTCGAATACGTATCCGGACTTTGGTTCGGATATTTGACGCTCCGGATAATAAACGTTCGGATAAACGACGTTCTACTGTATGTGTACAAATAAAAAATTGGGTGGGAATTTACATCAAAAAACATACTTTTAACGTTTACCATTCACTCACCATTTTGACTATAATGTTGAAAATTGGCGTCAAGGAAAATGCAGCCGTTGACTCCAATTGTTTGAATTACAGCAGATTTATTAATGGACGAGAAATGATTACATGTTGACAAATCGATGTATATACACAAAGAGATATTATTACAGATTATTTACAACAGTTCCACGAATGGCATCTCAGACACATTAAGCCTGTCTGTTCACAAACAAATTCTAATCTCGACTGCAATTTTTCTGAACTGCCTCGACTTTTGTTTCAAAGGTCTTTTGCTTCATGGTAATTTCTAGAAGTATAAATCCTAGAGAATTTTCTCGATGATTCCTTGGCGATATTGTATTTCCCCCCAAATTTGTCGCCAACGACGATAAAGTCTCCAAACTCCAGTCTTGTTTCTTTGGTCACATCTTCTATGATTGTCAGGTGGCCGTGGTAGCCAAGTGGTCTAGGCATCGGATCGTGACTAGCATGTCATGAGTTCGATCACAATACCATTGAAGACCCGCCGTGTAGGGGAGCGATGCACGTAAAATCTGTCGAGAGCTCAAACGTTCTCCCGTTGGTGTGGTGTGGTAGTTAGGAGAAGGGGGTGCCAGCTCAGGTGTCGTCCGCGTCACTTGACCATGGTTCAAAATTACACGGACCGTCTCCAAAAGCCCTCGTGTAGCTGAACAGTGGGACGTTAATATTCACTCACTCACTCTATGATTGTCAGGATCTTATTTTTCAAGCTCACGCTGTCCTAAAGAAAAAATTTCTACTGAGAAAGCAACTCACACGCAGGGATGTCGTAAGACTCTTTGAGGTTCTGGGCCCATAGAAATCTTTTTGAGGCTCTGGGCCCCTATGTAAATGTAAGCCCTACCTGAGATCTTTAAAAGTAGACTATATATAGCATGCATTGTCAAATACTCGTTCAAAAGTTAATTTGAAACAAATAATTATGTACGATTCACAATCTCAAAAACCCTAGCACAAACCGGCTCGACCGATGACTGTATTTCAACAAAGTGAGTTGAATTACTTTTTATGGTATTAGGTTTAGACCTAGACATAGACAACGGTCTCATCACATAATAATCTTACCTCTTTTTCCAGTGGACATGCACTTTAAGATTCCCTGATTTTCGGAGAATATGTAAGGGAATAATAATTGACCATTAAAATTATCAGGATCTTATTAAGACAGAGGCGAGAACGAGACCCTGGACCCGAGCCCAGTGGGCCCATGCTTTAAGACGTCCCTGCACACACTTAGCGTGTTTCAGTGTGTAGCTCAGTCATTTCTGGGTTTTTTCCCCCATTAGTTTCAACCATTTACAAGCTGTCATTCCTATGTGTATCAATTTTTTAAAAGATGAATGTCAATAAGTAACATTTACGTCATTGCATTCTATTTTGTTTCCAATTGGGGGGGAGGGCACTCTATGAGTTATTCAACAGGAAAAAAGGGACTTATAAAATTTTTTTGTTTGATATTTTAGTCTTGAGAACGATCTACGTCCAGATGCAGTAAATATATATATATATATATATATATATATATATATTTAAAGACTCAAAGAACTTCAAATTTTATTGGATGAAAATCCATGTCAAACTCGCAAAGACCTTGTAAACCAAAGTAATCAAGTAATATCACTTCGACTGCTTGCTATGGGAAAGATACAGAAGGAAGGAAAGTGGGTTGGTTCTTCATAACTGACGGAAGAAAAGAGGAACCGAGAAGTTGGCATCGGCATAAATTTGTTTTCTGGATACAAAAGAATTTTTTGCACAAAATCATCTCAGGTGATGAAAAGTAGGTTTTGTTTTGACAATCCTAAGCTCAACACACACAAACACACACACACACAAAAGCATGGTTTGATCGTAGCCAGCATCAGTTGCAAAAGCGATTATTCTTGTCAAGAATGTGTTACTGTGTGTCTGGTGAGTTTAGATGGTGGTCTTTTACTATTTTTCAAGAACCTGGTTAAACAATTATAGCTGAATATTACCAGGCCCCCAATTGGTCAAATTAAGTGATGTTCTGGTGGGAAAAGGTTAAGTGCGGAAAGTGATATTGTTGCATTGCAACCCTCGTCAGAGGCGGATTAAGGTAGTTGGAGCCCCTGGCTGTAAAAGGTTTGGGGCCCATGGGCTCAAGAGACGCAAAGTTTAAATAGTGGAAAGAGTCGTTTACACATTAAATTCTCAAAATAAATTGTATTGCTAACAATAAAATTCAACGAGACTAAGGAAAAATATTAACTGTATTTAACAAAATTAAAAAGCTTAACAATTTTACTATACAACTTTACTTCTTGCTTTCTCCCTGGCTAAGTCATCAATTATTTTTGCCGTATCTATTTTGTCCAAAACATCTTGTATTCTATATATAATATGGTCATGTTGTTCAATTTGTCTTCTTTCCCATGGAGTTTCTCAATACACTGCTGGCCACCGTAAATGCAACACCAAGAATGACAAGAGATAGCACAACAAAATTTATTTTGTAGATAACACGATGACCAAGTATCAAATGATTAAATTTATAGACTTCTGTGAAGTGTGGTTCCTGCCAGAATCAGTAGCCAGAGTAGCCGCCAATGTTGGAGATCACCGCTGCCACACGCCTTGGCATTGATTCAAAGAGACTTTGGATGTGTTCTTCGGGTACAGCAGACCAAGCAGCTTCCACACGTTGCCAAAGTTGATCTGGTGTGGCAGCTGGGGGTTTAATCTGGGTCAATCGTTGAGCAACCATGGGCCACATGTTTTCTATCGGCGAAAGATCCGGAGAGCGAGCCGGCCAGGGAAGCAATTCAATCTGGAGATTGACGAAGAACCTTTGGACAATGCGTGCCTTGTGTGGTCGCGCATTATCCTGTTGAAATATGGCTGTGGCCAAGCCCTGAAGGTAAGGAAGGACATCTGGCTCCAACACCTCAGAGATGTAGCGCTGGTTGTTTAAAGTGCCGGCAATGCGTACTAGAGGAGTGCGAGAGTGATATCCAATACCGCCTCATACCATAATACCCAGAGCAGAACCAGTGTCGCGGTGCATAACGCAGCTGTTCAGCATCTTCTCTCCACGGTGTCTCCAGACTCGAATCCGACCATCGTGGTGTTGCAGACAGATGCGTGACTCGTCAGTAAAGACTACTTCATTCCATTCTGCCACCTACATCCTTCTTTCATCGCACTATTGGCGTCGGAGACGTCTGTGGTTCTGCGTCAAGGGTAGACCAAGCAATGGACGTCTTGCGGACAGACCACTCTGCTGTAAACGGCGTCGAATGGTACGCGCAGACACTGAATGATGCGTTACAGACTCAATGTGCTGTGCTATGGTTCGTGATGTGACTGAGCGATCCGTCACTGCCATGCGCACAATTTACCTGTCCTCACTGGTCCACCACAGCGGTGCACTGAGGTGGATGCGATCGACCACGTCGGTCCGTCATACCCTCCTGCATCCAACGGTCACATATCCTCATTACAGTTGTTTGGTTTCGTCCAACACGACTACCGATTTCCCTGAAAGATATCCACAATCTCGGTAGGCCACTATCCTTCCTCTGTCGAACTCAGATACTTGATCAAAAGCTGATCACTGTTTTCTACGAGACATAACTGATCGTTTTTTGAAAAAACCATAAGAAAAACACAATTGCCGAACTTGAAATCGTCGAAATCTCCAAGCCTTAAATAGCGCTTTGAGGTGGCGCCACAGGCGTGTGTGATGTGTGTCTGCGCTGAAATTCTAATCATTTGCATATCTCACCTCCGCTAATGCATCTTGTAAATTTCATGTTATTTGCATGCTTCCTTCAGGCTGTTGCATTTACGGTGGCCAGCAGTGTAATTTTAACACACTTTTTAAAACTTTATAAACTTATAACCCTCACCTGATGCATTCGATATAGGTATTGTTAAAAATATTTTTAAAAGTATTCCTACATTTGTATCTCTCTTACAACTCGATAAATCTCTAGTGAGTGTTTTCATTGTGTATCTTTGTTTTCTTTTCATTTCTTGTTGCAATTTACATCGTCAAAATCAAAAGATTCTGTATCGTCTTTGTAAGTTTCCTTTAATTTTTATGTAGTTTTCTAATTCCATGTCTCATCAAAAAATACAGTAAAGTGTTCTATAACAGTTTCATAAATCTAAGCACTTCGTAATAGTTCTGGTCTTGTCCTATCACATATGATATAAAATGAATTCTTTATGAGAAATTTTCCTTTCATTCAAAATATCATAACCGACTTCTTTACTTTCACCCAAAATAATTTTTTTTCTCTTAGTGCCTGCGAGCTTGTCCAGCTCCCTCTTCAAACGAGAGCCCTGATAAATCAGTTGCTCCTTGTTTTCCAAATTCATTTTTGAAATTTTGAATACAATTTTCTGGAGATTTTAGTAAGCTAGATCCTTTTTTAATTATTCACACTCAACTTATTGCAATGATTTGGTAGCAGCATTTATTTCCTGGATTTCCAGTATTACCAATAATGGCCGTTAGGGAAGTTTCATATTTTTCCATCTGTTTCAAAAGAGAAGCATCCTCTTGAATTGTGAGATTTTTTTCCCTCATTCGTATCACCAATTTCAGCCAAGAAATCTTTTATTAATCTATATCTTGCTATTAAGGCCTAAATTTAACTAACTTGAAATAGTTTGCTTTAAACTAGAACTATCTTTTATCACGTAACCATTTTATTTCATTTAATTTCATTTGTAAAATACACTGATGGAAATAAAAATCCTATCACAAAGGATTTGTGCTATATCCACGAAATTTGGTAGACGTGTTTATACATCTGAAAGACGACTTTGATTCAAATTCAAGGGCGTAGCTACAGCCGTATCAATGATACAGGGCCCCCAACATGTGTAACTACAGTCCTACTAACAGGGCTCTTCTATCTAAAAAGGGGCATCGGAAGAATTTTGATACAGGATCCACTCAGAACTAACTACGCCAGTGTTCAAATTTCTCGTTAGGCGCATTAGTCTGGCGCTAGTTGCGCCAAGTGGAGGATGTGAATCAAGTGTACTTCAAATGCGCACTATAAAGTTCGTAAATATTGTTTATCATTGAGATTTGACGTAGTGAGTTGATATCAGTCCAAAATGTCTTTAAGACGATGAAGAAGCTATTATCAACAGGTATCTGAAGTAGTGTGATAGAGCTAAAAAAAAAGGGGGGGGGGTCTTTCCATGATATTACAGAAAGACTTAGAAGGAATGTATCCACTATGTATGATTTTTGGCCGCAGTGGTCCCTGGAAGGGCACTACCTCAAGAAAAACTATAGTTCAATCACGCATGGGTCACCACTGACAGTGAAGACTGTAGTATTCACCGCATAGCTGGGAAACGTAGTGCATCTACAGCAGAAATTGCAGTTTTTTCCAACATCAGAGTGACACAGTGAACTGTAACAAATCAATCGTTTAAGAAATAGCTCCCAGGCAGACTCCCTGTAGCGTTCAGACCATTAGCTCTAAATCATTGACATCTGTAATTTCAGTGATGTCACTCTAGAGATCATTGGAGAGTGGCAATGTGTTGTGTTCTCCGATCGAAGCTGTTTCTGCCTTGGTGCGAGTGGTGCAGTGGTGTAACGGAGAATATTAGGGGCCCCATGTAAAGTTGGGTTTTGGGCCCAAAGCTATAGTTGATGTCAGTCAGGATTTCGCCCCTAGAATCTTGGCACCTCTCACGATGTGGGGTTGTGGGATTTACGTTACGCCACTACAGTGATGGCTATATATTGATTAGAAGAAGGCCAGGTCAACGCCCGCAAACAATCTTTCTGCCACCTAGATACACTGAGCCTGCACTTACAGTTATGGTCTAGCCCTAGCAATTTGATTGTAGGAGCACATTCGCGTTTAATTCGCACATCCTGACAGCAAACTTATACACCCGTCTGGCGATTCAAGCTGTTGCACTGCGATTTATAAATATCATTCAAGGGGTGTTTTCCAATAGGATAACGTGCTCCCTTATACCCTGTTGTAATCCAGCATGCTTTATAGGGTTTCGATGTGTTACGTTGGCCTGCTAGATTATAAGATCTTTCTCCAATAGGGAACCAATGGGACATCATTGGTTGACGATGACAGCTTCATCCACAACCAGAATTAAACAATCTTATATTGACCGACCAAGAACAACAAGCATGCAATTCCATGTACCTGTACGACACATGGCATGCACGTTTGCATGCTTGCATTTAAAATTGTGGCGGCTACGCCGGTTTTTAATGTGTATCATCATTTCATATTTGAAATGGCTCTACTCGCGCTTACATTAACCTGTGATCTTGAAACTTTAATCAATTAAATATGTTTGCTATACAAATGTATTGTTGAAGTTTCATTAGTCGACACCATTTTTTTCTTGGTGTTGGGATCCCCCCCCCCATCAGCGTTAAATGTACCCGAGAGTAATTAAGCCTGGCTGTGGATTAAAAATGAACTTGTTCGACTTGAATAGTATTCATTTGTTCGGAATAAAATTTGGGTGAAAAGAAAAACACATGCGAAAAATTTGCACAGATTGCAACGATACAGATATACGGAAAAATGATGGTTAAGGTTGCTACAGGACTCAAATACGGGTTGCAATGTCGGTTCAAGATCTTTTTGTTGTACGTTGAATTTATAAATGGAATCCATCAAGCTTGGGGCCCCTGGCGGCCGCCAGGTCCGCCTCTGCCAACAAAGCAATTTTTTATGTGTTGTTCGAAAAGAAATGATTTTGGAAAACGGGTGAAAAAAGAAACACGATATTTTTGTCCCGATTGCGAAATGAGACTATGTCTTCCTGCTTTAAAATTTATCACGCAAAAGCAGAATTTTAAGAAAATAATTAACTGTATAAGTACAATATTATCTTTTTAAATCTAATACACATTTTTGTAAAGTGTTCTTTTGAATTCGCTTATTTCTTCGAAAAAAAGCCAGCTGTAAGGAAAAATGTTTTTTCAATGAAAATAAAAATTAGCATATTTCTTTAAATTCAACATTTAAAACATTTCTGACTGCTGATTTGAGTTTATGTAATTGATTTTTTCTTAAAAATGTTGACAAAAAATATGCTGTGGTATAATATTACAGAAAAAATAAACTGTTAAGTGGTTAAAATACAGCCAATCAGTTCATCCGCTTCGCTGCTGTCAATTTTTGCTTTTTGCACAATTCTAATAAAAAGCATTTATTACTAAACAATAATAATGCACATAGGTAAATAAAATGCACTTGATTTAAGAGTACACGTACAATAAAGGTATTTTTTTTTTAATTTTTGAAAAACTTTTTGAAGAATTTTATATTTGAGCATCTTGATCCAATTATCAAATCTAAGATTTTATTTCAATTTTACCACGTGATGATATTTATCATGTGACCATCATAAATTCAGCCCATTGTATTGGTTATATGGTGAAACACATAATTAAAAATATAAACAATTATTTAGAACAAAAAATGCATTTTATAGAATCGGTTCTTTTTTTGTTTTTAATATATTTCTTGAATTAGTACTAGTTTTGTGCCAATTTATTTTTAAATTAGAAATAAATCATGTTCTCTTTTTAGAAGAAAAATTTGGACAAAACGATCTTTTTAGTTAAAAGCCCAAACCAAAACACAACATCGTAAGAAATTGGAATATTCTTAAAATTATTTATTATAAGTAAAATGTGTTTCTCTGGCAACGACAACCAGAGAAGATTGTTAAAAGATACTCTGGATAATAATAATAAATCTGAATAAATTAATCCATAGCATGTTATTAAAAAGCTATTTAATGGTATTCACTACCTATTTCATCTTTTTTGAATAAATATTTCGTTTCATACGATGCATGCAACAAAATAGAACAAAGATGTTTTTATGGGATTAAGTAACATTAAAAATTAGTTTATTATTAGTATACCCTTAGCATATATGGTTAATTTCTGCAAATTACTGTAATAACAAGGATTAAAATAATCAGGAAACTATAACAAAAACAAATTCTTTTCTTGCTTCGTTGTGAAGTAAATTTTGGTGAATAACCCCTTCCCCACCCTAAAGAAAAAATATATATACATATTTTAGTCTGGAAAAATTTTAATAAAAATAATTTGTTTTTAGTATTATGTGTGTGTATACATTCAATTTCACACACATATTCGAATCCAAAGTACATAGTGCTCGTGCTGCCATCTAGTTGGAGATTTAATAGCTATTATACTTTCAAATAAAAATATTTTACTGGAATAATATTTTGCTGTTTGTATCTCCAATCCAAATGCCTTTACATTGATTTTTATACACAAGATGCAGAGTTTAAGCTCAAAAATTAATATTTTTATTTTTCACAATAGTATAGAAAAAGAATTTTTTAATTTTGAAACACACTTTACCTGCGTCGAGATTATGCATTTCTCCCCTTTTACTTCTTGTTTATCATATTTCCCTCTTTAATTTTATTTTAAATGAGTCATTATAATTTTCATTAGAATTTACCATTTTTTTTGTTTTAAATATATTCACGCTATAGAATCTTCAAAGTTACTGAAGAACATTATAGCTGGAAAATAAAAGTTATTTTAATCCATAAAATTCAAATTGGATAAAAACTTGAGGCAAAGCTTCAAGAAAATTAATTATGTATTTGCTCTTAGAAGCATTTTTAATGCAGCACAAGATTATTTTATGCTGGAGGAATTTAAACTTTTTCCAAATCTATAAAAGGTAAAATATCTCTGAAATTTGTTTCTCGGCAATCTAATTCCCATTTTAATAAAATTGAGCTTTGGCACACCATTATATTTTAGTCGAAAATTGCACATCCTGTACATTTTCAATATCAGTTGATTAATTATTTATTAACAGAATCAGAATGAGGATTATTGTCAACGAACTTCCTAAGTATGAATCACGGTCAAGTGACGATACGACGCCTTACTTTTTACAATGCACCTTTGTAATAAAAATTCATAACAAGTTAAGAGACAATTTATATTTCGAATAGATGAATGCTGCATTATTCTCACGCAAGACAGTTCACAACAAAACAAAGTAATTTCTTTAATTCACTAGCAAACTCTTTGGCTTAGGGCTAAAATTGCGGGGTTAAACAAAGTTTTAAGCACAACCTTTCACTTTGTTTGTCTATATTATTGAGGCAAAATAAAATTTGAAGTAGGAAATTTAGTTAGAAATAATTTTAAAAGTGTTTTTAGAGTTGTATTAATTTGTAAAATTCTAAATCCTGCTAATCTACAAGAGTATCAGCAGCCGGACCGTTTTTCCGCTTAGGCGCACCCGGCACGTGCCTAGGGCGCAAAAGATATGGGGGCAAAAAGGAAAAAAATTAAAATTACAGCGAACGTACCGCACGATCTACCGAGTCATAAGAGAATCTCATTTCTGCTTCTAAGAGAGAGGGAAATGAAAAACTTAGCAGTTTCACGTTGCTATGCACTCAAAATGATGTTACCATAAAAATTTATTACAACCATGTTATTAATTGTTTTGCAATGATTAAAGCTCGAAGAAAACCTTTGTTGTATCAGTACAATGACAGTGACTCAATAAAGAACAAGGATGTCTAAAAGTCAAAGATAGTAATACAAGATGGTGTAACGTCGTGGAGTTAGATTGAAGGTGTACTCTAAGCTAATTATTAAAGAATGCCTTATTACTGTGATCTAATCAAATGTTTATTTGACGACAACATTCAAAAGATCATTGGATAGAGAAAAAAATATTAGTTACAAGTGTTCGTTTGATACAGCCAGCTAGCTCTATTTCATATTGGTGTCTCCATAGGGGTTCGCTCTTTGCTTCTTTTTCCAGTCGCTCGTTGGGTACCGCCTCAGGAGTCTCTCGTCGGTATGGATCCGGACGCTCACGCCTTGTGCTTGCTTCCTGTATCCGTCCCTAACGTCTCGCAGGTCAATCGTCGGAGTCTATCGGGGTCCTCCCCTTCTTCCTTCGTCCACAGGCTTCTCTTTTTAGAATCTCTCGTTGGAGTCTGTCCGGAGTCTCCCTTTGCTCCTTCCTTCGTCAGCAGGCTTCTCTCTTGGGAATCTATCGTCGGAGTCTGTCCGGAGTCCCTTCCTCCGTCCGCAGGGTTCAGTTACGGGAATCTCTCGTGGGAGTGTATCAGGTGTCTTTTTCGGAGTCCACTCTTTTAAACTCTAGGGGCGGGTTCACTCCACGTCCCTCATCAATCCCCATTGGCCGACCTCAGGGTTTTGCACCCGGCACCAACGGTCTTGCACATCATCCATTCGTGCAGAGATGACAAAAGTCCGGTCCCTCTCAAAGGTTCCCGGCGACAAGGGCCCGGCTGACATCTGGCACTTCAAACACCTCGCCGCCGCCTGCAGAGGCGCCAGCATTCAAGACGTACAATCACTGCCCATGAATAGAAAATAATGCAGCGATGCCCGGCCCATAGTGTCCGCCAGTCACACCGTCGCTGACGGTCCAGCTGTCTGATACAACACAATACCACCAAAGCCACGTGTTCCCCGGCTGTGGATACGTTTATGAATAGAGGCGCTTTCTCCATTGTGACGACGTCACAACTCCTTCCCCCTGAAAACGTCAATTTCACTGGACTGCTCTGGTCTAAGGTTGGATCCGTTCTTATGACTGACTCAAAAAAAGAATGTCTTAACAATGAGATCAACCAGGACAGCAATCCAATAAAAACACTCAAAAATATGATAATAAGTAAATCCAAAATTCCATAACATTTTATACACTTTACAATAAAGACTTAAAGTTCTAATCTTGGATTCTTTTCTTAATGTTACATCTCATCTTAAAAAAACTGAGTTTTAAGTGAATAAGTTAAATGCTAACATTTTACTAATATTACTATACGTTAAATCACACGTAACTTCTGTATTAGACATCTATGTGCTTACACTTGGCTGAGAGACACAAAAGATTTTCAGTAACACAAATTTTTGTTTCCACCATATACACACAATACAGTAATATAGACACAAAAATACAATAAAAAGGTAAAATTAATTAATAAGAAATTTTTAAATGACTGCTTATTCCAGTCTGTTTTATCCAGTGACATTTCCATATAACTTTCTTTAATTAAAGTAAATGATTTTTAAAATTACATAAAAAAAATAACTGTAAATACAAATATTTGGAATTATTTGGGCTAAACAACATTAATTTAAAGATAAATTTCCATCTTAGCACTTTGCACACTTTCTCACAATATTTGTAATAAGTTATTCCACAATTCATTATCTTTCCCACTACAACGTTGGGTAAAGTGCTAATTATGGCACTATCATTAAAAATACAATTAACCTCGTACTTCCTCAGCTCACAAAATGAACTCACTACATCTCTATTATGTACACGTAAGAAACTTTCCCACTGCTCTAATTTACCTTTGGTCGGTATGAATTCCGATCTCACACTCCTCAATCCTTCTAATACCAAGTCTATTTGCTTTACATGATTTTTACAAATTTGCGCCAAGATGTCTATATCAACCAATCGACGTAAAGCAAACTGCGGTAACCGTTCCAAAACCTGAGTAGTTAATTTACATCCATAAGATGCGCATACGATCTTAAACCTCCTTTTTCTAATGTAAATGCCAAATGGCATTACGTATGCGGCATACTTCTGATATCTCAACATGAGTGAACGACGAAAGTACCACTTCCACAAATCCAGTACCGTGACCCACGAGGCCGCGCTATTCATTTTTACAAGACCTTCCATTTTTAACCAAAGATGAAACTCGGCTCGCGTCACCTGGTTCAAACGCGTATACTTAATACACGGGTACGGGTATCGGTTCACTTTTCTAAACTTAACAGCCGACAGTGTACGATTGAACTGCCCCATCTCGATTACACTCACATCCCTAGGATACACAAACTCCTCTCCCAGAATTTTAATCAATCTCAGGTATATCCAAACAGTTTTAATTTATAAAGGTTTTCCTCTAATTAATTGATTATCCCTCTGCATTAAAGAAATCGTCCCTGGATCTGGAGGAAACCTTTCTTTATATCTATCAACGACCATTCGTAAATAGTTAATTCTATCAGGCGGTAATTTAAAGTGCAGTTGACTTTCCCTTAAAACACCCCGAAAGTCAAAATCCATAAATAGCTTTACCGGATAGGGGAATTCGGTTTCTTTCTCTATTCCCTTCGAGCTATTTTCTGTAACAAAATTTACAAATTCCGACCTCCTACGATACAGTTTTACTGAATTTACACGATAAATTGCACTACGATCCCTTTTTCTGGGTAAATCGTAATTAAATTCTGAACTTGTCATTTTACCAGCCCCTAACCAATTCTTATCAATACCCTTTGAATTGGGGGAATCAAACGCATTGTTGATTTATCTCCGACATCTTTCCTAACAACTGCGCACGCGTAAATTTCTTTCCCTTTCCTCTGTTCCGCTTTTATACTAGCCATTGTAGGGATTTGAAAACTTTTATGACCTACTGTTAGGCCCGCTCCCCTTTCAACTGGGAGTTGACTAGCCTCCTTTTCCTCACTCTTAATTTCACAACTCAATGATGCAGGGATAGTCAAACCCTTATCTACTATCAATCCTCGAGAACTTACTCCTATGTCCTCATGATTTATTACTGGCTGTGCAACCGTCATCACAGCTGTAACACTCTCCTTAACTGCCCTTGACCCTACCTTCCATTCACAATCACGAATTCCAAAAATATCGACTTCTTTCCCTTTCTCAAGCCTAGACAGTTTATCCTTCTCTTTTCCTACCCCTCTCACTTCGGACAAGGGATTAACACACGTGCGTTTCACCGGGGGTCACAAATCTCAATTCTAACTTCAGAAGGCATGGCGGTTTTTTCACTTTTATCAACATCCGGATTACTCACCGGCTTACACTTTTTAATCGGTTCACTAACTTCCATGGACCGATTTCCTGACAAATAACTCTCCTGTGCGCAATTCTCGACTTTATCTTCTACTTTTAGATGAGATTCCCGTTTTTGTAACTTATCCCGGCGTACAGCTCTCAATCGTTCTAATTCTCTTTCCCTCATTAGTTTATGCTCTTCAAACCCCTTTATTTTAAGTTCCCTTTCCTTATTTTCACGTTCTCGCTCAAGTTCCCGTTCCTTATTTACACGTTCACGCTCAAGTTCCCGTTCCTTATTTTCACGTTCCCGTTTTTCTTCCAAAACACCCTCCAACAAACATTCAGCTAATTCTTCATTATAGTATTCACTCTGACAAATTCTATTCTTAAGTTCTATCTTAGGTAAAGTATTATCGGCTTCGACTCCCATTTCTTTCGCCATTTCTACTAGCACGTCTTTTCTTTGCCTTAATAAGTACGCCATGATGCACTAATACACACAAAACCAAAACTAAGCTTAATTAACACAAAAGTTATACAAATACTCAACGCACACTAGAAATACACTAAACCTAGACTTAACTATAATTCACAAAAATCCTAAAACAAAACAGTACTCTCCACAGTAACTGTACCAATGAAACGAGTATAACTACTGTATACTTAACTATATTTCACAAAAACGCACAAATCTTAAAAGCAATACAGTACTCTACACAGTTACTGTACCCCCGAAACAAGTATAACTACTATATACTTAACTATATTTCACAAATGTGTGCAAATCTTAAAAACAATACAGTACTCTGCACAGTAACTGTACCAACGAAACAAGTATAACTACTATATACTTAACTATATTTCACAAAAAACAATACTAATAAATCGCACATTTATACCTCATACAAAACTTTAAAAATCTTTCTAGTCTCTCTTTCTAGTGTTTGCTAACTTTACCTAGTACGTAAATTCTTTACTACCAAAATTTTACATACATTAATCATAACAATAATAATCAATTGCTGCCCCGAGTATAATCTCAAAGAAAAGACTCACCTTTTTCTATTTGGAATCACCGCCAAAATCTATGGCACACCTGGACGGGAATTCACAGCACACTCCGGATATCTTGGAACATCTGGGAACTCCTTAGAGAACACTTGAAAACTTGGGAACACACTTCGATTGCACACCGCTCGTTTCTTTTGTTGATTCACCAGACAAATTCACATACAGGAACTCCGGGAACTTCTATCAACAAGAACCCACTTTAATGATAGGAATGGACGCACTACAGGAACTCGGGAGAAAATTCCGTTGTCTCAAGTTCTTTTATTTTTCTCGCCCACACGGCTGGCATTTTCTCTTTGTTATTTGTTTTTCTCAAAAATTAATTTAAATAAAAAAGGATTCGGGCATTTAATTAATTAGCCAAATGCCGATCCCACCGCTGCCACCAATTTAATTAGCTGTAACGTCGTGGAGTTAGACTGAAGGTGTACGCTAAGCTAATTATTAAAGAATGCCTTATTACTGTGATCTAATCAAATGTTTATTTGACGACAACATTCAAAAGATCATTGGATAGAGAAAAAATATTAGTTACAAGTGTTCGTTTGATATAGCCAGCTAGCTCTATTTCATATTGGTGTCTCCATAGGGGTCCGCTCTTTGCTTCTTTTTCCAGTCACCCGTTGGGTACCGCCTCAGGAGTCTCTCGTCGGTATGGATCCGGACGATCACGCCTTGTGCTCGCTTCCTGTATCCGTCCCTAACGTCTCGCAGGTCAATCGTCGGAGTCTATCGGGGTCCTCCCCTTCTTCCTTCGTCCACAGGCTTCTCTTTTTAGAATCTCTCGTTGGAGTCTGTCCGGAGTCTCCCTTTGCTCCTTCCTTCGTCAGCAGGCTTCTCTCTTGGGAATCTGTCGTCGGAGTCTGTCCGGAGTCCACTCTTTTAAACTCTAGGGGCGGGTTCACTCCACGCCCCTCATCAATCCCCATTGGCCGACCTCAGGGTTTTGCACCCGGCACCAACAGTCTTGCACATCATCCATTCGTGCAGAGATGACAAAAGTCCGGTCCCTCTCAAAGGTTCCCGGCGACAAGGGCCCGGCTGACATCTGGCACTTCAAACACCTTGCCGCCGCCTGCAAAGGCGCCAGCATTCAAGACGTACAATCACTGCCCATGAATAGAAAATAATGCAGCGATGCCCGGCCCATAGTGTCCGCCAGTCACACCGTCGCCGACGGTCCAGCTGTCTGATACAACACAATACCACCAAAGCCACGTTTTCCCCGGCTGTGGATACGTTTATGAATAGAGGCGCTTTCTCCATTGTGACGACGTCACAATGGTAAAAGGTGATAATTAACAAGTTGAAAACAATTCATACAACAATGTATACTCTCTACTGTAATTGCAAACGATTTCATTAATTTAAGGTACTAATTTACAAAAGGGTGGGTGGGTGGTCCGTGACGTCGTAAGGTAAGAAATGAATAAGAGTGGTCAAACAAAGCCACTATCCTTTTCTTACGGTTGCCAGGGGGTGGATAGGAAAAAGACTCTCCAAACAGCAAAAACAAAAAAAAAAGGGGAAAAGAGTAAAACGGTTAAGGAAAAATCTATTCAGAACCAAAACTGTCAAGGTAAGAATTAAAGGTGGGGTGCTCTGGAAATAGTGTGTGTGTGGGGGGGGGGAGGTAAGAATCTCTGAAGTGCCTAGGGTGCTAAGGTGATTTAAAACGGCTCTGATCAATAGTATCTACTTATTTCGCTACAAAGAATCAATGCTAGAAATCAAATTGCAGTTAATATGAAATCACGCAAATATTATACGTAGAAAATATTAAAAAAATACATAAGATTTAAATAAATTTTTTTTTATAAAAAAGATATTTGGTATAAAAATTTTAATTCATAAATTGAAACTGATTCGGGTAAAATGTTTGATAAATGAAAAAAAAAAAAAACAACTACTGATCATGAAATGAAATAGAATTATTAGTACTTTTCCGTTTCGCCGGCTCTAGCGATAAAGTCGCCAAAAATGATACAACCGACTTCAAACGGAATATTCTCGCTGGTAATCTTTTACCATCACATTTTAAAGCAAGTCGCGGGCTTTTCTTGTCAGTGACGTCTTTTTCATAATACATCAAAATAAATGAAAAACCAATGAAAACTAACATTTTTGTACGGTATATTGTGTGTTGTCGCCAATAAAGCCCACTTGGCGAGATTTGAGCCGGTTAAACAGAGATGTACTGAATTATTTTATACTCCAATAAATTTTGTTAAGTGCACATTAGGTTTCACTAACGTTATGTACTTAACATTTTATTTATCATCGTCAAGTTTATATTTATCATCATTTATAATTCCATGTTACATGTGTAGAAAGGGAAATCACAACATCTTGAAAAGCATCACTGAAAGAAAATGTCAGAACAAATTAGAAATGCCAGAATTATAATAATTACTCAATAAACGACTTCACAAGAATTTAAAAAGTCAACTAGAACCAAAAAGTTGTTTTGTTTTCTGCTGTGACGTTTTCGTGTGACACATATGGTAAATCGGCTTCTTTTTGTGGATAGGGTAACAGCGTACCTATGCACACGTGCACCCCTAAATGTTGCTTGGTCCTGTCTTCTGTCATCGCTACTGCAACCCTTATACCATGAGAAAAACTCCACCCCACATACGAGCCGGAGTATAATTCGAGGATACAAGGGCGACCACCCTACCTCAGAGAGGGCAGAAAGGGAGTCCGTTGGAAAACACAAAAGAGAACTGTCGTGTTGCCTCTTACCTCACAAGTGACATATTCTGAACTGAAATGAAAAACCAATATTATGAATAATGAATTTAATTACGTAAATGTATTTACTGTAATTAATAGCCGTGACATAAATAAGTCAATTATTTAATTTTCCCAATTCTCACGCTACCATTAATTTTCTCAAACGTCACACTGCACGTTTCTCAAGAGCTACTTGAAAGGAATCGAAATTTAGAATGTCCTTGAAGCAATAAAAACAAAAGCACACTAAGTCGTTTACGAGCCAAATACAAACTCTTCACTATTGGATAAGAGACAAGATCGTGAGAATTATGTGATAGGGTTGTCTTTTTAAGCTTGCCAAGTCTAGTTTGGGGGACACGACGTAAATGCAATGCAGTGCCATGAAAAACATAGATGTTGCTTCAGACATTCTAGCAGAAACGCAGTATTGTACAATAAACTATGCGGATGAAAATTCGATGAATGACACATTGGAAACTGTTGTGGCGTCGTGGACTCGATAGCGTGAGGATGCTAAGCTAATCATTAAAAAATACTTTTTATAGGGATCTAAATAACTGTTTATTTGAGTTACAACATTCAGAAGATCACTGGGAAGAGAAAAAGTCAGTTTCAGGTGCTAGTCCTATTTTTCCATTCGGTTGCATCGGTATCCACTCCTCGCGTCTTCTCCGGGCATCAGGTCTTCAGGATACGGAGAATGAAAAGTAAATAGCTGAATTTCTCTACCGCGAGCACTCGCCTCGCGTTTTATTATTAGACCGCCGGATTCCGTCTCAGAGATCGATCCCTTCTTTCGCCGGGTCGATCTTTTTAAACTCCAGGGGTGGGTCAACTCTACGACCCTCAATCAACCCCCATTGGCAGGCCTCAAGGTTTTTTCACCCTGCACCTCGGTCTCGCTAGCCCACCATTGGTGCAGGGAGAACAATGGCTCGGGTACCTCTCAAAGGTTTCCGGCGACCAGGGCTTGGCTGACATCTGGTTCTCGAACCACCTCGCCTCCTTTTCCCTCTTTTGATGTTACCCACCGCCGTCTGCCGAGACGCCAGCCTTTTATGACGGACAATCACTGCCTATGGACGAAAAATAATACAGTGATACCCAGCCCATAGTGTTACCAGTTACACCGGCGCTGACAGTCCAGATGTCCGACAAAGGACAATAACGCCAAAGCCACATGCTCTCCATCTGTGGTATGCGTCATGTATAGGGGCGATTTCTCCTTTGGGACTACGTCACACTGTCTTCTAAGACAGCGATCACCAACCGGAGGTCCGAGAAAAAATTCTGATGGTCCACAGAAAAATTGGGATATTGTTTATGTTTTCATGAAGATACAGTTTCACACAAAAACGACGAGTAACAAAATGCATTATGTAATATGGATTATGCATTTTTAAAATTTTTATCTACTACTTTTAGAAAAATTCCTTCTGAGTTTAACGAATTTTTAGCTACTTTTGAGGTGTATCTCACGACACTTGAAAGTGAGAATTAGCAACCATAGTAAATTGGTGGCATAATATTTCAGATCTTTGATATTGCTTTTCATTGCCAGTTTGTTCTTAATTTTCGGGAAGTTTCTTTGTAGTGATATAGAAATGTAAATAGAGACGTCAAAATAAGTGACAATACAGTTGTAGAGGGGTCAATCTCAAATTATGTCGGCCAAATGTAAAACCATATACTTAGTGATCCACGGAGTTCTAAAGTTAGCCATTTTTGCTCTGGGTATATTTAATTGCTAGGTTGTGTCATTGTTTTCAATAGATAAATATGTATATAGGTATTTTCTACTTAATAAGGCTAGAAACATGACGACCACCAAAGTGTCTTTAAGGTATTCGACTACTTGCGACAACTTTCTTTAAAAAAATGGAGATATGGGGAATTTTGTGGTTTTTAGATTTTAGTACATTTTAAGTAAAATATGCTAAAATTAAAAAAAGAAAAAGAAATTATTATTACTAAAATGGGTAAAATTTTTCTGAAAATAACATAAACGGGCCCCATTCTGTACCAAAAGTTTATAAATAAATTTTCAATTCTGATATGTTACTATGTTATTCATTTTTAAAATGACCATCAGGATAAGAGATATTTTAATTTTTACAAAATCTGGAGCACTTTATCTGAGTTATTATATGAAATTGCTTAAAAAAACAGTCATTATATTAACATAAGGGACTGTAAATTTTGTAATAAAACAGTAATTGATAAATCTGAAGGTTAAAACGTTTCTACTATTATACAGAACATACACAAAAAATTTGTTAATTATTTTGAAAACTTTTTGAGCAATCACTGGCCTCGTTTGAGTATTAAAAAGAAACACACTTTTCGAGTAAAACGCGTTTTAAAGTATGACATCTTGCTTAAAGTAATGGCATCTGCTTTTGCTAAAACACTTGTAGTTTTTGTTCTAGCGAACGGAAAATAATAAACTTGGTATTTTTGTAAAGCTGATAAGATGGCCTATAAAATAAAATCATAAAATTTTTGGCAAAATCCACAATTTTAGGGCAGTCAGATACTTTAATCGCTCGGTACTGGACTGGTAAGAGGCAGAACTCGCTTTCAGATTTAATAAAAGAGTACAATCCACTTAACATTTTCAACACGATTGAAACCGGACTCTTTTTCAAATGTAATGCCAGAAAAAACATTTACATTCAAAGAAGAAAAATGCCATGGAGGCAAGGATGTTTTAAGGCATGGGCCAACTGGGCTCGGGCGCAGGGCCTCGCTCTCGGTGGGGGCTTCGTTTCTTTCTTGAATCTGTCTTAATGAGATCATGATACGTATAAATTTAATGGAGTTAAATATTATTCCAGTACATATTCTCCGAAAAACAGGGAATTTCAAACTGCATGTCAGTTGGCAAAAGCGGTAAAACCTTTATTATGTGATGACCGTTGTCCATGTCTAGGCCCAAGCCTAGTACCATAAACATTCATCCAACTCATTCAGTCGAAATGCGGCCATCGGTTGAGATGGTTTGTGCCTAGGTTTTTGAGCACCATAAAGGGCGTCGTGCACATCTTTTGTTTCACATTACTGTTTGAACGAGTATTTGACAATGCATATTGTATACTGTCTACTTTTAAAGATCTCAGGCAGAACCTATTTTTGCATAGGGGTTCAAGGCCTCAAAGAGTCAAGATGTCTTTGCATGGAGGAAAACATAGCAAGGAGAGGTTAACTGTTTTATTGGCTGTAAACATGAACGGCTCAGGGAAAAGACAACTCCTTTCATCATAGGAAAATCCGCAAAACCTCGGTGTTTCAAGGGCATAAACTCGCCTTTAACGCTCAAACAAGAAGGCATGGATGACCAATGAACTCTTTAATGAATGGTTGGTTTCCTTGAACAAGGATATGAAAAGCCAGAAACGGTTTATTTTTAGACAACTACAGAGTGCACAATAACGCGCCACCTTTATCAAATGTGAAAAAAAACTTAAATTCCCCTCCCCTCAAAACTCAACCTTAAAGCTTCAGCCACTTGATCAAGGTATCATACATAATTTTAAAACTGTTTATCGGTGTGAAGTCGTTAAAAGAGTTTTGGATAACCTTTAAAATCAGCAGAATGTAACAATTTCTATTTTAACGGCTTTGATCATAATTGACAAGGCTTGGAGAGCTGTCAGTCCTTCGACAATTTACAATTGTTGAAAAAGTCGGGCTTCCCCACGCCGAATCTGGTTGATGTGCACGATACACTCATAGAATGTAATGCTGAACCATTCCTTTGGCAAGCTTTCCCAGTTTTAGATTTGACGTTTGCCGACGACGTGCAAGAGTTAGCACAGACATCACTGTTTGGGGAATCCTATCTGACGTTGTGGCTTTGAACCACAATAACACAGAAAGCGATGAAGACGAATCGAAGGAGTTGACTCCGATAACTTTGGCAGAAGCTTAAGTGTCACTAAACAAACTATATATGTATGTATATGAGCAAATTTTTCTTTCAAAATCATGCTGACGCAGACGTTTTTCAAGTTTCAGTTATTCTAGAAAAATATATTGACAAAGTTAGATTGAATGCCATAAAACATCAAAAAAAGATTAATTATGTACAGTATGTATTCTTTTAATAATTGTTTTTAACACGTAAATGTATTCTTTTAATACAGGACTTTTAACTTCTGTTTAATATTTATACTGTATAAAATGTACTTTTTAAAAATACTTTAAAATAATTTTATACGTTACAATTGTAGTTTTATTACATAGTTTCAGATTTAAATGTGCTAGAAATTTTTTTCTCTTCGTCTATTTTTGGAGAGTTTTTTGCTAGCCCTCTTGATAATTCGAAGTTTTTCATTGGTCCCTTCAACTTCGAATTACCGAGAGTCGACTGTACATGAATTTCTTCGATTTCGTTCACTCTAATTTTGTGACTCAGCTCATGTGAAACAATCTTGATATTGAAATTATAAATAAAAATTCAGATTATGTGATCTATTTTCTCTTTCATTATTGTTTGGTCTAAAATTGTTGCATTCGGAGTTACAATATGAAAAACAGTGGCATAACGGAGAGTATTAAGACCCCCTGCAAAGTCAGGTTTTTGGTCCCAAGCGAGATTTTACAAAGGATGCGTACTTGGCATCAGTCCGGCTTTGAGGCCCCTAGAACCCTGGGCACCCCTGCGATGCGGGGGTGTTCATTACGCCATTGTTGAAAGATATAGAAATTCTTAAAAGATCGGACAATCAAAGGAAGGCGTTAAATTCCGCCAATATTGTTCTAATTAATCACATGAATTAAAAAAAAATATAAGCTTAAAAAATTTGAATTGCAATAAAAATATACTTTATGCACTACTATGATCTTTATTTGATTGCGATTCTATCTCGCTTAAGATTTTCAATAAGTTTGATATACTTATTACTCATAAAAAAGTAAATAAATAAACTATTAGCATATTACAACGTGTAGTATTTTTATTTTAATAATATGTAAAATAATCTACCAGTAGGCATTACTGTTTGCGGAAATAGAAACATCATGAAGGAATCATTCAAATTAAATAATTCTAGCAGGAAAAGCAGGACAGGTTAGAATAAGCAAAATTATTAGAGTTTATGCATGTATGGGGTCCGAGAAAAACACCCTTTAAACCAGAGGTTCCCAAACATTTTTATTTCATAGACCTCTTGTCATGTTTTTTGGTTTGGGGTAGACCCTGCATACCTAATACTAAATTTTTACAAACTTATCAACTTAAATGTCTAATTAAATTTCTCACTGGATTGAAGTATAGTGTTTAAAACTTAAGAAGCACACATGTTAATTGATTAGATTAAAATATACATAAAGTAACTGAACAACAAACAAATGCTTATAATGGGAGGGATGAATCTGGTGCTTCAATAACAAATTTTCAACATTTGGTATGAATCTTTTAAAGTTCAACCCTAAATCTCGTCTGTTAGTAATGACCAGTTTTCCCCCTTCTTTCATTTTTTGTTTTTGTTTTGGAGATTGGTAGCCATGCTGAAACTCCTACTAAGAAACAATTTGAAGCCCAAACTGCTTGCATCTGTTTCTAAACTTTAAGATCTTCGTTAGTGCCTATTCCGATCAGTTCCTATTGTAATATGAATATTTTTTTTAAATGCGACCTAATTGATTGTGACTTTGGTAATACAAACCATATAGTCAAAGTATTCTCAAACCTAGTTTCAAAATCTGAATGAATTGAGAAAATTCACGACCTCCAATGTTATACTGCTTTAACTTAATTTTGGAAAGAAACGCTGAAATATTCTTTGTTTTAATAAAATGTATGCTGTCACTGCAAATGAACCTCATTAAATTGAGGAAATAAATTTGTTAAATTAGTAAATTCTGGTTTCTATTTAATTTACTCTTCATTTTAAATTAAAGTCACGGTTTGGTTTAATGAGAGCCACTATCATAGACAGCATTTATACCTCATGGACCCTCAAATTACTTTTTCATTTACATGGACCCCTTGCAAGTCGTCATAGAACCCTTGGGGTCCATATAGACCACTTTGGGAATAACTGTTTTAAACTTTCAAGTGAATCGTGTTTATCGAATGTCATGATGTCGTATCTTTAAAGGTTCTTTGAAATAAGTTTATTTTTGTTTAACTGCTGTAAATGATTGATTAACAACTGAAACGCATTTATCGCTAAATGCAGAATGTTAACTAGAATTCGAACTTCTAATGGGGCAGCATGATGAATCTCTACGAGGATGGACTTTCGTATCGTGAAATTGCCACTCGTTTGGAATATAGCGCAACAGTGATGTACACGTGGGGAAGATGGACTATGGAGAATCGAAACCGTAATAGTGGGCTAAACAACATGACATCACCATGAAACAACATACGCATCATTAGTATAACGGTGATGGGCCATTCAACCTTATTTCATGGTTGGCATAATATTGGAGCACGTTCCCGGGTGTGGCATTATCTGCCCTTTCGGCTCGTCGACGCCTGTAACATCATGGGCTATATGCAAGATTTCCTCTGCGTAGAATTCTTTGATGCCACCTGTTACAATGGGTTCATTAATATAGACAGTGGCGTGCTGATTTCGCAACAAGTCGTGTTCTTAGATGAGTCCCACTAAAATCTGGACTATAACGATTCACACATATACGTATATACTTGACAGATGCTACAGAAATGACCACCTTCTCTTGGTGTGCCTTATTCAGCGTCAGATGAGCTCCTGGTGTCTTGGTCTGGAGCATTATTGAATATTATGGGTGATCCCGCCTACTCAAAATTATTTGGACCCAATCTGAGGCACTACATTAAAAAAGTTGAAGAATTCGAGTTCCTATCTCAGCAACGTATACTTGGAGTTGTATTTCAACTGTAAAATACCCATCAGTATATTGATCTGGGAATTTAAACATTTATTTATGCCACTATAACTGTATTATTCCCTGTTTATCTCATCTGAGTCTAATTTTCATAAATTTTGGATAATTTTGATTTATAATGTTGCAATATTCACTAGCAAGAGTGTATATATGTGTATAAATCATAATTTTGCGAGTGTAAGGAGTTCTTTCATATTTTAGATTGTTGATGTTGCATGGAATGATATTGACTAGGAAGCAGTCTTTGGTAGTTTGGTAATCCATTTTTATTTCACACTAAACACATAGCACTCCGACAATACAAGAAGCAGACAAGAGACACAGATCAGGCTGCAGCTGGTTACACATATTGAAGACAAAGAAAAGGGGGTGGATTTTTCCCCAGAATCTCGGTATTTATACAAAGCGGCAAACGGAAGTACAACTCACATGATCTCTGTGGATAGAGCTTGTTTATTGGTGGAAATATATCGTTCAAAAGATTCCCGTTAGACGGGTAGCTAGTAGTTATTTACGCACGAGTCCTAAAGACCAGAACCTTTACAAATTAAAAACTTGTTTTGGATTAAATTAATGGGAATTATTACATATATATATATATTTATTTCTTAATTTTGGTTCTGTAAATCCAAAACAGTCAGCCGTGTCTCAAAATGAGCATTAAAGCTCGCGTAACGTAAATGTCGAAGTTGAGTTGGCGCATTAACTTATAACTCGTCAACAACTATGTTTAAAAACTATACAGTGTATTTAGATGAAGAGTTTTTAACACGACCAATAAGCTAACATAAAGCTTTTCGCTTTATGCTAAAAAATAGGTAAAAATTCGACTCATTTGATTTCTAAAGAAATAACATGAGTCATAATATAAATATTTCATTCTCATTTCGTTGTCCTAAAAAAATAGCAAATTTTATTATATCCATTTTATCTGAATCTATCAATTTTTTTGTATAAAATATGTGTTTCATAATTAATAAAAAGTTGCAAACATTTAATAAAATAAGACACAAACACGGCTGTATTAAATTTTATTTTTAAAATAAAAATTCTTTGGAGTACTTTTTTCCGTACAGTAATTTAATTCTTGCAAAATTTTTTATGATAAAATATTTAAACATAGTTATCAACTTATTCGTGTTTTCTTTTAAAATAATCGTTTGCTATGGAGATAGAAAAATACGTGAATGACTATAAAAGCAAGTCAAAAGACGAAGAAAGATTCTTATACTGCGAAATGCAATATTATGTCAACTTAATTTATACAATTAAACTCTTCCAATAAAAATGTAAAATAAAAGACTTTAAAATTTATAAAATAATTTTTTTTTTATTGGCAAAAAGAAAAAAAAATTATCCGTAACAATTTTGTTATAATTATTTTACTTCATTTTTACCTATTGTAGTTAATAAAATATATACAAACGATAAATAATTTAAGAAAGTAAAATTCAGTTTTAAGTAAAGAGTTTGCTTATTAGTCGTTGGCAACTGGAAAAAATATAATATTCTTTTTCAATTAAAGTCAAAATTGCTTTGCATTTAAACTTACATTGTAAATTTTTCTTTTAAGGTTAATGCTATAAATTTCAAATTCATCTTATACCAAAATGATTTTTAGTGATATGCTTTCTTGGATGTTGAAAGCAATATTAAATGATTTTGCATAGCTTTAATAGAGTTATTATTCATTTAAAATTATTTTCTTTGTGTCTGTTCTGCTAACATTATGCACTTAAAGTTTTGCCAACCGGATTGAAAAAGGTTATATAAGTGTCCTAATAATGAAATTAACTATTATAAAGTAAGTATTGTTTAAACTCTTTTACTTATTGAATCATTTTAACTGTTATACTTCCAATTTGTGTATTTGAAGCTGAAACTAAGAAAAAATATAGATTTCTTAGCTTAGAATAAATTTAAAAACCTTGCCACTATTTCTAAATTATTACTTAAAAATTTTCCTTGTGAAACAAAATATACGAAATTCACCCGTAAATTCGCCGATTAAAAATTGAACAATAAAACTTAAAATGTATTGGCATATTCTTTTAAAAATTAATTTTATTATGAATTTAATTATTTTATTCTTAGAAAATATTCTTCGTTTCTTGGCAGAAAGATGTATTTCTAAATTTTTGAAAATCGATGTATGAAATCGTTTGCATTTATACTGGAACAAACATATTATTTTATTTGTTGTTTTTAAATTTCTTTTGAATCTGTATCGTTTTCTAGTTTATTTTCTTTATTAATGTTTATATCATAAGTAACATTTATTATAATTTTTTAAAATTAATATAATAATGAATGCACGTAAATCTCTGTTTATATATAGAAAATATTCCATTATATAATTTTTTTCAAACTTTATTTTGTCATCAATATACAATCGTTTTCTAAATTTTATATATTGCTATATCTTGCGATAAAAGTGTTTTGTTCTAGTTATAAGAAAATTAATGCATTGTTTTATAAATAGAATATGGGCGCGTACGTAAATTGTTCTTGTAAATGTTCTTTTACGTAAAATGTTCTTGTTTGCTTCTTTTTACGTATTAAGAAATATTGTTCAGTGATACATTTTAAAAAAAATTCTTTTTTTGTTTTATATTATTTTGATGTAGTTTACACCACTCACATTTTAATACTTCACTCCTTTTGGATTATAGACATATTAACGTATAAGAAAAATAACTCAAAGTGCATTTTGAATGTCTCTTCGGTTTTATCCAAAAAAAAAAAAAAAAAAAAAAAAAAAAATCGGCGGTTTTATTAGAAATTAGTAGTTAAAATCAAACTTGTAAATAAATAATTTTATAATCAGCTGTAGAAAATTAAGAGCGTAAAATTCGAACAACATTGTAAGCATTTGAATCAACAATAGGATAAAATCTCTCTTTTAATTGCTTACGGCAAGTGGTATTTTTTCAATTTCTATTATTAGCTCATTCTCTCTATATATATTTAGATATTTATCTTGTTCAAATTTTCAATCGTCAATAAAATACTTTCTTTTTATCCAATCAAATTCGAATAATTTTTTAAACTTGTAGTGGAGGACACTTGATGTTAATACGGTTTTTTCAAGTGTTAATTCATTAATTAAATTTTATTTTTTAGTTTTAAATTTATTCTGTATTATTTCCGTCGTAGTTACAATTAGCTGCAACAGATGGTGCCAGTACGTTTTTCTAGCAAAGTAGGAATTGACGTTAAATTTTTTTTTATATTACTTGTTTCCTCTTATAATTACACATCATATACCTATGCACAGGCAATAATTGTAGTTTTTACACATTTTCCTTTAAGATTCAGACAATCGTTATAAAGGAAATTTTGACAGTAATAAACGGAATAATTTCATTCATACCATGTGTGGCAATGAGTTGTAGCATGGTTGTTTGATATGTAAATCGGAAAATATTAAATGTATGATTAGAGAGAGAGAGAGAGAGAATACAAGAATTTGATTAGTAAAACAACCAAAATCTTTCATTTTGTTCTGCGGTAAAAGGATTTTTTCTTCTTTTTTATAAAATGTTTTATGATGGAGGAATAAATCTAATTAATTTCTGAAATCTCTGATTTATTTTTAATAAAGAGTGTCTTTAATCATGTTTCAATTCTGGAATAGAATTTTACTCCATTAAACATTAATTTTATTTCCATTCAGATATCTATGTTGAGCACAGTTTTGAAAAACGAAATAGCAATGAAATCTGGTTAATTAGAGGTAAAAAATGAATATATCAAAATAATGAACACAGTTTTAAAGATAACAGAAATTTTTAATTTTATGATAAAATAGCTAATAAAAACTGAGCTCATTTGATAGTAGGCATTTTTCTGTGTTCTTTTAAAAGTGCACCTGGAATTTATTCAACAAATTTGAAAGATTTTTAATGGTCAAAAAAGCAAATAAGAAAAGCTATTACAATTATTTTAAGTTTAAAATCTTATTCTCTCTCGTTTTCATTTATAATTTATGCTACCAATTTCTCATGAACGTAGGTCTTTAAATATTATTCTGATCGTGAGGTAAATAAGTAGAACTAAGAAATAATATATTAAAACTTTTATTACATAACAATGTAAAAGACAAGTAATATAACAACAGGTGGTATAAATAAATACCTATATTTGCATTGATTTTTGCGTTATTATTTATTAATACATAAATATAAATAGAAAAAAACCTGAGATATTAGTGTTGAATATAATTTCATAATTTTCATTAGATATTAGTGTTTGAAGCGAAATTTTTATAAAATTTAGTAAATTAATTTGGAATGTTTGACCACAAAATTGAATCAAATCATTTTTTACATATGAAACACATACACCTTTTTAACATAATAGCGCATGTGTTTTGCATACACAGCATTGAAATAGTATGGGATTTTTTTTTTTTTATCTTGTAGTACTTTTAATCGAAATCATAGATAATGTTCTTAAAAATGCATACTTATAAAAATCCTAATTTTTAAACATAAAATTCGTGAACAATTCTATTTTTGTTCAAAATTTAAGGCATTTTCTTTTCGGTTGTAAAGAAAAAATAAATAAGTAAAATATAATACCGAAATTTTATACTTTCTTTTCACGCAGACTGTTAATTCTAGATAATATTCAGAATAACTCGAAATTTAAATTGGATCATTCTTTTTATTTAAAAGGTTGCTTCCCTTACAACTACTTCCTGGAGAATATATTGCTATGAACTACCATTTCACTTGGTACATAATAAAAGCATAAACAAAATAACAACTGAATAGGTTTATAAACCGATAAACATAACATTACAGAATATAACACTCAGGCATACGATATCATCCCGTTTTCATTTTTATCTCTACTCTTGGGATTACGTACATTTCTAAATCAATACTATTTCGTGCGTAAATCCACGTTCACGAGACTTCTGTGGTAGGACAAAGGTCATAGAGCATTTCTGTCCAGATAACACATGGGCGCTCCAAGAAGCTTGACCCGCTTGGCCTCCAGATCACGAAAAACCTGCAACAGGTGGTCTGTGCAATCCCAGGAGTTACCTGCAAGATAAGATAAATATTGAAAGAGATTTAAATCGGAGAGATATAGTAGGACATAATATCTATCGAAGAACTGAAGGTCAACTCGCTGTAAAAAATACCTTCCATTTAAAACTCCGAAAGAAAGCTAGCAGAAGATCACTCTGATTTTTTTTTAATAATACACGATTTTAACCTGATGTATAAACTTTTTATTTTTCTTTAAAAAGTATCTGCTATTTCAAAAATTTGAAGAATATGATACTTTATCGTTAACAACTGCTTTGAAAATTTGGAGTAGTCTTTTTCTCACCTTTTTATTTGATACTATGTCATTATTCATTCCAAATGTTTTTTTTTTATCAACATTATTTTTTATTAATGCAATTGCGGTTTATTATGCTACTAATTTCCAGTTATCAGTAGACTTTATTCCGTCCTTTATTTTTTATTATAAGTTTAACAGGATAAATAATTTAAACGTCAAATTCACTAACATTTTATTGTGTCAGAAAAAAACTTTAGGTAACATTTTCATTTTTATTTGCCGCGTTCACAAAGCATATTTAAAACATATTCCTTTTTGCATTATGTGAAAAACTTGATATTTATTAATATACTTATTTTTTAAAGATATTATAACGTGTTGCAATATTGAAAATATATAAAAATAATCTCTCAGTATAAAATTAAATGTATTAATGAAAAATAAAACAAGTAATTTCACATTTCCGTATTCTACGTTAAAATATTTGTTATAGAAAGTAATAATTTGAATAATTTTGTGGAAGTTAAAGGATTTAAAATCCTTGCAGCTCACTAATTGGAAATGCAAATGACTTAAATAAGTATGATGAAGTTGCAATAAAAACCATTTTTTTTACTAGAAAAAGCTTTCCAATTGGCGAATTCGTACTTCTTGATTGATTGGTTGATTGTCTAATTGTACTCCTGAGCAACACGAGGTCAAAACGTGATGGGCCTTTTAATTTTAAAGTGGTGAAGTAACGTGGACACATGAACTGATACTCCATACTTTTACATCATGTCAACGTAAGGACTTACAGTTTCGACAGATTTAAGAAGCAACATCTTCTTTGCGTTTTATCGAGTTAGAAAATTATTCTATGAGTTTCTTTTTGTTTTTCAAGCACTGAGCAAATTTTTAAATTATTTTTGGATTATAACTATACGGGAATATTAATATTACAACACGAATGTACCACACAGAATAATCAGTGAATAATAACAAAAATGTTAAATTATATAAAGAAACTTTTTTTTAATCTCATTATTAAATATTTTTTTCATTTCTTAACTCTTTCGTTTAAACTCTTTAACATGAATCAATAGTACATAGCAGAAGCAAAACAGCATAGAGTTTCGATAAATATAAAAAATGCTTTGAATTTTATTAAAGAATATCTATATTTAAATATTTTACTTAAAAATATAACTTTTTTGTGATATAATTAAAATATGCGCCTTTAATATTATAACTTTTTTCTGAAACTAAAATGATTTGTAATGTCAAATATTAAGTGAAAAAGCTTTTGAAAACCAAAATATGAAAAGATTTTAAAACAATTATTTATTAGAACAATACGATTAAGTATGCTAAATCTTATCTTAGTTTAGGTGCATAAATGCCTCAGTAAATTATTATACCTTATCAAATTTTGAAATGAGTTTTATATGATAAGATGAAAAACAGATATAAGGTAGACAACAATAAACTTACCATCGATCTTGAGCTTTCTGAGTTGTGTATTGTGCATAAGGTGATGCCCTTTGATTGAACTGAATTCATTGTCGCTTATGTCCAGTTCAAGAAGGTTTCTCAAATTTTTCAGGCCGTGTCTGAACATTTGTAAATGATTATCTTGAAGATGCAAAAACCAAAGTTTTGGGAATGAATGACCAGTAACTCCATCAATGTTAATTAATTCATTTTGAGATAAATCAAGAAGCTGGAGGTTTCTCATTCCTTTGAAACAGTCGTAGTCTATTACATTCAGGTTAGTATTCGATAAAATTAATTTTTCCAATTTTTTCAAGGGCTTCAATGATCTGCATGCATCTTTCAGAAAATTTCCTGATAAATCTAAGACTTCAATATCGTTTACATTTTTAAAAATGTCATCATCTATATCAATGATATAATTATATGATAAATTCAGATGAATGAGTTTTTTCAAAGGGTGCAACCCATCGACATTTTCCAGGTTGTTGTATGCTAAGTTGAGGTGCCTGAGATTCAATAAATCGTCGAAACTGTGATCGATATCGAATATGCTATTTTCTTCTAATGAAAGATATCTCAGATGTGTCAGCCCTTTCAGTTCGCCTTTCACAGTAGAAAGTCGATTATTTCCAGCAAAGAACCATTCTAGCTTATCGAGATTATGCAAGGTTCCGTTAAGAGTTGTGAGATGGTTTCTGGAAAGCGTTAGTGAGTCTAAAGTTCGAGGAAAAGCATTTCTTTCGATGGTAGATATTCTGTTGTCTGCAAGAATTAATCCCTTCAAACGAGTGTTATCTTCCAAAGAATAGTCTGCTATTTTCATGATAAAATTACCGGCTAAACTCAAAGAAACTAAATGAGGTAGGCGCTTGAGAGCTTCTGTGGGAAATTCTGTTATTCTGTCCTCTGACAAAATCAGAAGTCCAAGGTTGTCTTGACCATCAAAAGCATCATCGTGGATTTTTCTTATGTTGCTTCCGTTGAGGACCAACCTTGTCGCAGAGATGTTCCTGAAGGCATGATGAGGTAATTGAAACGTATGAACATTAGAGATCACAAGTTTTGGTAATGGATTAGGGAATCTATGTTCCAAAGCCCTTCGAATAATGTCCAAGTTCTTGACATCGTCACATTTTACGATCTTCCTTGGATTTGCTGAACAAGTGCATGGATATATTTGATCTGGAGGCGGGCATTCAAATTTCGTCTTCTTCACTGGCACAGCACTGCATGAGATGAGAGCTACTCCCAAAACTAGTACAGTGGCGAATTTCATCGTTTTAGTTGAAGTAAATATCTTTCAGAATATTTTCCTCTTTTATATTCTAACTCTCGTCGGGTTAGAGTATTCCTTCTATAGAATTTTCCTCGCGTATTTTATCAGCTGGTTCTCTAGGCCTGTGATAAGTCGTATATTTGTCAATAAATCGCAGTACGATGTTGACGGCCATAAATGAATTATCCTTCCCCTTTTCAAGTCGGTGCGTCTCGCAGCCTCAGGTTTAGCGGAAAAGTGAGATGATGAGAGTGAATGAGAGATTTGGGCTTTTAAATCCTGCACGGGCATGCGGTGTTCACGTGTTCGAGGAGTGGTTGGGATTGGTTGACGCCCTTGCCATGTTCGACCTATCGGAATGACAAGGAGTTCTAAATGATGGGAGAGAGGAGGCTAAAGAGAAAATGATGAAAGAAAATTGTCAATTGTTAGGAGGAAAATGGAAATTCATTTTAGGATTTCTATAATGTTTTATTAGCGGTCACAGATTGAATTGGATGGGATGGATAAAAATAAATTCATCTTGTGCGTTTTTTCCCTTCAAACACAGTATAAAAAATAGGGTCTTCATGTCTTTCTCTGAAATATACATACATAATTTTTTCATTTACATAAAACAAAATAAAATTTTATGCATATTTGACTACTATATAAATTATTTGTTGTGAAATTTTCGTTGATCTATTTTACTTAAAATCAAATAAAGCAAAATACTAAATAATAAATAAAAGGGATTAGAAAGAAAAACATCACTCACATAGTAGAAATGTTGGTTAATACGTTGGTTATTTTATGCATAAACATCACAGAATAGGTATTTTATAAGTAGCCTTGGAAAATTTCCTAGTGTCTCTTCGATTTTGAGGAATATCATGCACTTCATTATTTTAATTACTTTACTACTTTTAACTTTTCTGTAATTTTCTAATAATTTTTAAACGTCAAAATAAAACCTATTTTTCGAATAAATTTCTTAATGATTTAATTATTTAGATACAGCAATGCGTTTTTTAAAATTTTATTTTACGTTTAAATGTGATGTTTGAGTAGGTGAATGACACTGTCAAAGGCTTTAGTATATAGAACAACGCGTTCTTCATTGTTTTCTAAATAAAATATTTATATATGTTCGGGGTTAAAGAGGGATTGTGTATAATACATTTATTATAATTATTACATTATTTTTATGCATTATAGAGATTCAGTTGCAGTTATTCTTTATATATAAATTTGTTTCTTAAGAAATGAAAAATTAAAAAGCTCTGCAACTAAATCCTTTGCTTTAAATTGACAGGATTTTCTGTCAACTGGAAAGTTTAATATTACTTGAGTTTTATTATTTATCACCAGATAAGTTTTCACAACTTAAATGATCAGCGTCATTGGTAATGAGATAGTGTATTATCTTTCTTAGAAATTTATTTTCACTTTCGAAATTATCTTAAGTTTATTGTACCCTTGAACTTCGGTTTCCTATAAATCCATTCGAATAGTATTTTATCTCATTTTTATTTTGTTTTTTTATTAATGTTTTGATTTTAAGGCACAATATTGAAGAAGGATAAAATTACGTACCAGGAATTAAATGCGCGCGCGTGTCACATTTCCTTCTGTATAATAAATAAAAACTACTTTCTTCCTATCTTCTTTCATTTTCCCGTCAAATTGATGAAATACATTCAAGTGAGACACGGAATCAATTAATATAGTTTTTATATAAAACAAAAATTCGACCTCTTTGTAACATTTTCACTGTTGTTAATTTGATGTTCTCTGTTAGTTTTATTTCACTTGTGCTGTTCATTTTATGTTTAATTATTATTTTTTCATGTTGCATGTATATTCCTCAAGAAACGTATTCATCCATTATATATTAATAAAATGTAATTTAGTTAACTGCTTAAAGTCGTTTTATACTTGAAAATATTTGATAAAAGATTATTGGTTTTTATCCTTTCAATTTTTTACGATTTATTTTACTGCGAATATACAGAGTGATAACGATTGACAAAAATAGTGACATCCGTACTAAAAAAAATCATTTTCTCGCAACGTCCTGATAGTAACTTACAATATTTTTACATCATATTGTTCTTTTATGTGATGTAATATTAATCTTGAAAACAGGACATTTAATGTCGAAGCGTTTTGTTCTTTCAAATGCTTTTTCTCAATCTTTCTAAGAATCTATATTCTGTATTTTGAAAAAACTAAGAAAACGTTAAGGTTTTAACATTAAAAAAATTTTCATGTACATGCTTGACTATACGTTTTAGATTTAATGGAACTACATACATTGTATTGAAGATGATATGAATTTACATTCGAGGCGTATCAAATAAGTTTACTCATTAAATTTGAATATTATTTCAAAATCAGTCCTAAGTTAATGAATAAAATTTTTCGCTAGTATATTTTTGATAAGACTGGAATTTAAACAGAATTTATTGGCAATGATTTATTAAAACAATTCTTATTTTGTACTGTTGAGGGTACAAATTGTTTTAATATTTTACAGCCCCATCACAAATTTACATTCTCTGAAAAAATATACTAGCATCTGAGGAAAACAACGAATGCAATTCCTGATGTCAGTTTTACGATTTGATTATAACATTTTCCTTTAAAAGCACCTTTTGCTTTATTGAAAGCTTGCCTAGATAAAATTCATCGCAATCCAATTTAAAAAGTTAAGTAGATTCTTTATGATTTGGAAAAAATTAAGTTATCGTTATTCCCATAAATATTTCATCTTCTAAATACAGCAAAATGGATCATTTAAGAAATTTTTTAAAAAAAAGGAAGTTCTGCATAGAACATTTTCTTAAAATTAATCGAGGTTAAATATGCACAGCGTTTAAATGATTTAAACCGATTAAAAAAGTCAAATTTTTCTCAGAAGCATGTATAATTTTAAAACAAAAATAAATAGCTGGATTATATAATACAATCAAAGACATTTATAGATGGAAAATGATTTAAACGTAAGAATCTCGATAGAAAACTATTTCTCATTTATTTTGAATAAATACTTGATAGATGTAAAATTAATGTTAAATTCTGTGATTTTTTCAATCAAAGAAAATGTAAACTACTTTTTGGCTACATTATCTTGGAGAAACTATAAATGATAAATAAGGTATCATGGCAATTCTCATTTATATATTTGTACAATTGAAGAAGATAAACAGTACACTAATCTAATTAATTATGATGTATCTTAATAAAGTAATTCAATGGCCTCTTAACACATTAACGACAAATTGGAAAATCCCGATGAAAAATGAATTGAACCGAAGCTGTTTGAAGTATGGCTTCTTACAATAATTTTTAAAAATATCTAGAAAATATTTATGCAAATTTGAAGAAATTAAAGAATAAAAATCGATTGCAGAAGCTACTAAAGACGTACAGCAGTTAATAAATAATTGTTTGTTTTATGTTGATCGTAAGCTTGAAATGTCGAGAATAAGATTCACTCTGTAACTTTGTCAACTATGTCTTCCAATAAATTATTCAATCCATTTTATAAGTGCTTGGCTTACAGAAAAGATACTAGGTTCAAATCGATTCCATTTTATATGATATTCGTCTATGGTAAGGGGTCTTCAACCCGTGGCCCGCTGAAGGCATATAAGTGGCCCTTCGTTTGAATCTGAGACAATTTCAGAAAAATTACCTTGTCTACTTTTGTCGCAAAAATCGGCATTGTTTCTGTAATTTTTGATAGTTGAAACATTTTACTGATATGCTTGATATTCATTTGAAATAAAAAAAATTCTTAAAATGATGAATTTTTCAAAAATTTAATTGAATCTTAAATAATTTTAAATATAAAGAATCTGACTATGCATAAAATCTCAGAAGTTTTCAGAAGAAAAGGTGTGAATTTTTATCTGTAACACACACACAAAGTATTTTAATTTGACTTTCATTTAACGTTTTTGAAATCGATATTATATACAAACCTGTAACACCATCTCTTCCCTTTGAACCAGTTGTAGTCCTGTAAAACAAGTCTCCCTTTCTTATTTAAATTTTCTGACAATATTATTTTTTTGACAGTCGTGTGACCCTCTGATCATTGTGAATTTATTGATATGGCCCTCGAGTGTTAAATGTTGAAGACCTCCTAATCTATGGGATATTTTATTTATTCTAATGAATTATGCGGGCAATTTTTGTAAATATATTTTCAGCATGCTTGAATGCAGTTTTTTTTTTGTTTTTTTGCATCATAAGCTCATGAATGTCCCTCTCATGCGATTCGAATAAATATGTCACTGAAATAATACATTTTGAAATATAATTTTCAGTGTAAAAGAAATTGGAAAAAAAAATATTAAAATTTTTTTATTAAAGTTCAAAACCAGAAATGATTTAAAAATAACTAATTCTCTTTTTATAAAATATTTATTGTATTTTTAAAATATAAATTTTAATATAATTTTAGTATTTTGGTATCTTTTATGAGTTTCTAGTATTCTTAGAATTTCTGTGAACGAAAAGTATCCTATTTTTCATTATCATACTTCATGTATTATTACTTGAATTACACTATTTAGCCATAATTACATAAATTAAATTTGATTGATTTGAATTGTTTGATCTATGTCAGATTGCAAATGCACAAATAATTAGTGCAAACAAGGTTCGTACATTAGAATCATAGTTAACAGAAAATGTTATTTAAATATTTCTACAGTTTATACAAATTACAGAATTAAAGTTATGTGAACTGTGTTTTCTTTCAAAATATTTTTACAGGAAAATGGCTTTCACTAACAATAATTGAAAAACGATTAAAAACATTTTTTTTATCTTTAAAATTAGCTTCAATATGTTAACTAATTATGAACGACCATAGTTCAGTTTCAAACACTCACTTAAAGGCTATTTGTTGGAGAAACAATTACATATAATTGTCGGTAGACAACTTACAGAGCTCATCAAAAGATTCGTCAAATTATAGCTTGATACAATGCCAAGGCCAAATACATTGAGGTAAATTGCTTTAGGATGCTTGTGAATAAATTATATTCAATTATTTTCTTTTCATCGCCAAGTGATTGAAATATCAAATTACCTTTAACTGCTTCTCAATAGGTAAAGTATTATATTATTAAAATATGCGGGTAAAAATAATATGATTTGTATGAATATACAGATTCCATACATACATGGACAGAATAATTAAGTTTTCCGAATTTTTTTTTTTATGAATTACTTGAAGTAAGAGACAGATTAAGGATATTTTAAATGCATAAGTCCATTAATATATGGAAATATATACGTATACTACTGGTTTTTTAATCATTATTATATTTTGTTTTGCATTTATACAAATCATTTCATTTTCCTTAAAACCTTTTCAATAGCTCTAATATATGCTACCTTATTTTTAAACAGTCAACTATATCTAGTTGATAAGTTATACAACTACATTTGCATCTATTTAACCACATTTAATTTGAATAAACTGAACAGAATGAATAGATTGGGTTTCTTTAAAAATATTCGGTTACAATTTTAATCTTCATTATTTTTAGCATACATTATTTACTTTTTTATTTCGGTAGATTATTAAGTTTAAAGGATAAGTTATATTAAGTTTAATCAAAGAATATTGGGAATTTTTTTACTGAAATTATCATTTTTCAAAAAGGGCATGGGATTTTATAAATAAAAACTAACAAATGGTTTTATATTTTTTATGTAGTATAACATCACTAAACCAACAAAAATCCTATTCAATATATTTGTGAGAGTATAAATTAATTTTCGTATTTTAATATTCAATCAAAAGCCATACTTTATTTCTAATTTGCGATTTTTGACAGTATGTTTACACCGTTATTTCTTTTTTTACATCAATTAGATTGATCTGTTTCATGTCCTTTAGACTTTTTGAAATATTTTTACCTTGTAACAGACTGTATTTAAAACTGTAACCAAAAGGATTACGTAGTAACTGATTATAACTATAACCGAAAGGATTACGTAGTAACTGGTTTAGAGAGCTGTGTCAACCCTCAGTCAGTTAGTACGTGTGAAAACGTCTTGCTGTGTTGTGTGCCTTGTTTTTATATAGTCCTGTGTTTATTCTGCTGTCGAGCAAAAATAAAGGAGGACTTGACCTGCGAGGAAAATGTCTTCATTTATAAATTTTTAATCTATATTTCATTCCCATACATCAGGACATTTTTACAGCCTAACTTTTCAGTGTGCAAATGGACAACTCATTCAAACATTTTTCAATTCAACAAAAGATTTAATTCCCAATTAGAAGTTATGGAAAAAGTAAAGTTTTCCAATTTAAGAGAGAGAGAGAGAGAGAGTAGTACACAATTATAATCAATCTGTAAAATTTAGCAAAAAAGCCCCAAGGAAATAAATTACATACTACTTAATATTATTTGATTAAAAAGTAATTCTCATTAGAAATTGTTTGAACTAAGTGTATATTTGGCCTTTTAAGAGTAAATGTTACATTAAAAATACAATTCTGTGTTTCGTTTTATAATTAAAAATTCTATGGATAGCCAGTAATTTTATAGAATGCAGTAAAAGGATTATATATTTGTTGTATGAGAAAAACTTAAAAAAAATATTCAGTAAAAAGTAAGGAAAAATCAGTAAAATCATCCTCACAAGTCCCACTTACCATGGACAACAAAGTGTACATGAGCGAAGCCATTATCAGTTAGCTCACATAGCAACAAACGGCGATGACAAAAACTTTTGGGAATTTAACGCTAAGGCACAAAAATGTGTAAGCTGCCTTACAATTTTAAATCATTTCTGATAACTGCAGATCACTGAGGGCAAAGATTAGAATGGACAAGGGAATATCGCCACTGAAACCCAGACATGTGAAAAGACATTTCTTAGATTGATAAGTCCAGATTCACGTTGGTACATAATGGCTTGAACTGTCATATTCTTTTAGCTAGCAGAGTGCTTTTCAAGCAAGTAGCGATGGCATTGTGATTAGGGATCTGTTTACAGGGTTTGAAATGAGTCCCCAGGTAATATATATCAACGTCACTCACAGATCAACGTAATGGCGATTTCCGTGAAAGCGTCTTTCAGAATCTCATTAGAGAAGCATCAAAGCTTCAACAAAGCACACCGTGTCATTGCTTTCGAAATGTATTCAAATTGTTTGATAAACATTCTACAGACATGGCCCTGTTTTCGCAGATAATCTACGTCATTTGATCTCAATCCAATCGGACACATCCATTACATTCCTAGTATTTTGTCTGGTTCATGTCGGATGGATCATCATCGTCGTCGTCAAGGGAATTAGGAGTGCTAGACGATACTATATATCTAACTAAATTATAATACATACGAATACATAAGCAATATGAATTAATGGAACATTTAAATTAAATAAACAACCAAACTAAGAAAAATTTAATGGACTGGTTTGTATAATATCTCGGAAATAAAACAAGTCAAAAATAAATATCCAGCTATTTTCAAATTGCAAATTCTGGGTTAGGATTAAATATTGGTGTTAAAATTATATTTTTTTTATATGATCCCCCTTACCCCTTTTATTATTTTTTTACTTGCCTTTTAAAGAAAGAGAAACATCAAAATCAATAATAAAAACCTAAAAGTCAAGATACTGAATAAACAGCAATGCTAGACAGATGCAGGATCGCAAAAATAGAAATTGATTTTCAGAATAGAAATTCAGTTAAAATCTGTAGACAAATACGATTTCTTAAAATTTGAAGACAAAATTATGAAATTTTGAATTTTGCCAATTTTTGTATCACATGAAATTAATGAAAAGGAACATTTTTGTTTTCTTCCAATAGTAAAGAAACATTTAAATAGAGGCATTATTTTAGAAAGAAAAGTGTTTCAATATTGTGTGTGTGTGTGTGTGTGTGGGGTATGGCTTTATATTTGAATATGGGCCTATTATAATAATATTATTATTATTCAAGTTGCTATTGTTACTTATTCGCCAATAACAGTTCAGAGCAGTGGTTTTTAAATTGTAAGTTGCAAACCGTTGGAGGGGATATAAAAGTATTTTCAAGGACTACGTGAGTAGTTTAAAAAAGAAAAAAATGTGAACTACAATATCCCAAACTGAATATTAACAATATATTTTTCTTGTTTAGTAGAAATAACCTCAATTTTTTTTTCAGAATATAAAAATAAGATGGATTTTGTTTTCATGGTGACAGTAAAAAAAATGTAATTTTATTTCTCTATTCATTTTGAAAGAAATAGATTAATTACTGAAGACTTTCGAGATAATCTTTTCAAA
Organism: Trichonephila clavata; assembly: GCA_019973975.1. Taxonomy (NCBI): domain Eukaryota; kingdom Metazoa; phylum Arthropoda; class Arachnida; order Araneae; family Nephilidae; genus Trichonephila; species Trichonephila clavata. Next base: position 160,737 of record BMAO01020310.1, read on the forward strand.
TTCAAATAGAATTATTAGTGATACTTGAAACAGTCGTTCTTTATTTAGCAATGTTAATTCTACAAATTCTAAGAAATCTTGTTGGGTAATAATGTAAAATCATTTAAAATCCAAGAAATAGGACTACATGTATGTGCCAATGCTTCTCAAATTTTCAATGTTTGCCAATATTTAATCATAATTTTTCGCGCCCCCCTCATAACAATAACAATGTATTGAATTCAATAATGCTATACTTTGACGCTAAAACTCTAAAATACTTTAACCTCTTAAGGGCCACCGGCGTAGATAAACGTCTCGTTCAGCCAAAGCATTTATTGGCCCAGACGTATATATTCGTCTTTCCGAATTACTATCTTTTCTGTACACTGCTATCCATAAAACTATTCCGAAGGCTTTGGAATATAATAAAAGGATCTTGACAGTGTTTACGAAGGATTCACTCTTATTTCATAGGTTTACCTCTTTTAATTACTCCCCCCCCCAATACATCACATACGCGTGGTTACGTGGAAAACGGTGGCATTGGTGAGCAAATAGCGTAACTTTTATAGGCAATTAAGGGATTAATTATAAACCGTGCAAGTTATCAAGGTAAGTGTTAATTTTTTTATAATTTTATCTATGACAAACCCATGGATCACTGGCTGTTGTTCAAATTGTTCTTTACTTCGTATTGCTAAATTAATTATAAAATACATTGTGCAGGACTTAATAAGTGTATTATATTAGTATATAAATGGGAATTTTATTTTTTATTACGTCGGAATGTATATATATTTTGTTTGTTTACTTTCAGTAAATTAATATTTTTTTAATCAATCTTTTGTTTTTGACTTTCAATATGCTCCTCTCGTACAGTTATCACTCCCTCCCTTGGGGGTCGCGCCCCACAGTTTTAGAAACGCTAAATTACGTAAATTTGATGGAAACGTTAATGATGCTTTGTATTTTTTTGTGTGAATTTGAAAAGATAAACATGGCGAATCCAATACTGATGAATGACAAATTTCAGTATTTACGCCAAAATACTGGACTGAATCTTAAAATGTATCTTGAGAATTTATAAAAATTTTTGAAATTGGTAGTATATTAAGTCCAAAGAAAGAATTGATTTAAACATATCTAATTTTGCATTTATGATGAAATTTTATGTGTAAATTAAGCATAGCAGATCAACTCCAGAGAAATTTTCGATTGCTACAAGCTTATCACCGAAAAAGCTATATCTCTTATCTACATAAAGTTTTTATTTGTTTCAAATCTCAAAAAATAGTCACAGAAAAAAATAAAAATATTGCACTATAAATGTCTTTGCTTTCAATGCAATAAATTCTGACTAATATATTAGTTTTACGATTGTCTGCAATAATGTCATAGTGCCATAATGCGCTCATAGCTGCCTTTAAGCTAAGCTAGAACTAAAAAACCTGTTTTAAGGAGCATTTGTAAATCAAGATGATAAAAACTCAGTTAACTTGTTTAGTATCTATAGTTCTCCTCAGGTTCTTTTACAAACTTGGAAGTAAAGCTTATTTTAAAAAAATGGTTATAAATGTGTTAGACAACCTTTTTAATCCTGGATAACAATGATTCTATCTCGAAAGAGAGAAACTTCTTCCAGCTTAAGTTTCGAACCAGTGTTCCTGCAACTTTTGACCTACCATGCAGAGAAGCTGATGCATGTTAAATCTCAAATTAATTAATGGTTTTATGGTTAAGGTACAAAGGCTATTATGCCCTTGAAAATGTCTTCTAATTCAATAAATATCAAAGAATTTTACCTTGAAGTAAAGCTCTGAACACTTGCTTTTTAACTGGTACACTATCTAAAAGTGATATTGCAACATGCATCATCTATCTTCAGTATATTCCAGATATGAATTCTAGGGGTTGCAGGTTAAAATAATATGCTCTAAGTCGTTCATACGATTACAAGTATCCATTGGATTATTCTGTGAATAACATTCGTAAAAAAGTCCTAGAGTTATGATCATTTTACAGATGATTCTCTTTTCTTCTGACTTTTGTCCGATTGGATATCATATCTATGCTCGAGTTATCCCCCAAAATTTTTCAATGCACGTAGGAATACAAATTCTCAATGGTTCCTTTTAGTTCTGTTCCGAAAAATATTACTATTGATATCTTCTGGGGTAAAGTAGTTAATGTAAACATTCGATTCCGTCACCGATCTTGCGAGTTTTCTTACCGTCTTATAAGTTCATTCTAAAATAATTTTAAGTGTCCTCGAATCCAAAGTACAATCAACTGATTGTAAAAATGTGATTGAATGTATCTTACTACAACTAATCTATGAATGACTTTCGGAGTTTAAGTAGAGAAATTTGTGGATAATACAGAGTAACTATCTGACTAGATTTTCACAGGGTTTTGTTATTACGCTGACAGATCATATAATTCTTGACATAAGGCTAGTGCTTCTGCCATAAAATTAGAATTTATGTGGTTTATCCTATAAGAAAAAGAGGCATTGTTTGTGTTTTTGAAATTAAGTTTTTTTACTTTTTGAGGCATCCATAGCTATTATGTAAAAATATTAGAAACTATGGTCCCCTATCAGATTAAACAGTCTATTTATAATAAGGGCTGGTAAATTTTTTCCTTGAAAGCTAAATTTATTAGTATGTATTTCACATGAAAAATCTGTGAAACTAATTAATCTAGGCTTTGACACAATTTTATCTCCATTAACGTACAAACTGTGATGTATTATTCCAAGGCAATAATATAAATCGGAAAAAGTTTGCGGTTCGAACACTGGCATAGCTAATCCTTCGGGGGCCCTGTATCAACATTCCATGGAAACTCTTATTTTTTGGGTCCTCTTAACAAATTATTATTTTTAGCTTACTCGTTTTTGGGACCCCTGAAACTTGAGGACCCCGTATCATTGATACGGTTGATACGGTGGTAGCAACGTCCCTCATTTGGAATTTCAGATTGAAAAACTTATTTGCTAATAATCATTTTTTTAAGAAATTCCCTGTCCGACCAATTTTATGAGCACAATGTTAGAAGTTCATTACAAAAGACTTAACATTATTCAGAGAACTTTGGTTTGTAAAACGTTGTGAGGTTCCAACTGATTATTCAACCATTTATTTATGATACTGAAAGTATAACATAGGCTCTCGAGTGTAATAAAAGTTGACATTCAAAGCTTTCCCGCTGGTATCATGTAGAAACTTAGAAATTGAAGTGAAAAGTCAGATATTGTCATCACTTGATCTCGGTTCAAAATTACAAGGTCTGTTGCTAACAGCTCACGTGTTGCTTCGAAATGCAACGTTAATGAACAATCACTCGATCCATCAGCAACTTTAATCTGATGTTCTTTTAGGGGAAGAAAATGCACTGCTGGCCACCGTAAATGCAACGCCAAGAAAGACAAGAGATAGCACAACCAAATTTATTTTGTAGATAACATGTTTACCAAGTATCAAATGATTAAATTTATAGACTTCTGTGAAGTGTGGTTCCTGCCAGAATCAGTAGCCAGAGTAGCCGCCATTGTTGGAGATAACCGCTGCCCCACGCCTCGGCATTGATTCAAAGAGACTTTAGATGGGTTCTTGGGGTACACAGACCAAGCAGCTTCCACACGTTGCCAAAGTTGATCTGGTGTAGCAGCTGGGGTGTAATCTGGCCCAATCGTTGAGCAACCATGGACCACATGTTTTCTATCGACGAAAGATCCGGAGAGCGAGCCAGCCAGGGAAGCAATTCGATCTGGTGATTGACGAAGAACTTTTGGACAATGCGTGCCACGTGTGGTCGCGCATTATCCTGTTGAAATATGGCTGTAGCCAAGCCCTGAAGGTAAGGAAGGACAACAGGCTCCAACACCTCGGAGATGTAGTGCTGGCTGTTTAAAGTACCGGCAATGCGTGCTAGAGGAGTGCGAGAGTGATATCCAATACCACTCCATACCATAATACCCGGTGCAGGACCAGTGTGGCGGTGCATAACGCAGCTCTGTTCAGCATCCTATCTCCACGGTGTCTCCAGACTCGAATCCGACCATCGTGGTGTTGCAGACAGATGCGTGACTCGTCAGTAAAGACTACTTCATTCCATTCTGCCACCTACATCCTTCTTTCATCGCACCATTGGCGGCGGAGACGTCTGTGGTTCCGCGTCAAGGGTAGACCAAGCAATGGAGGTCTTGCGGACAGACCACTCTGCTGTAAACGGCGTCCAATGGTACGCGCAGACACTGAATGATGCGTTACAGACTCAATGTGCTGTGCTATGGTTCGTGATGTGACTGAGCGATCCGTCACTGCCATGCGCACAATTTGCCTGTCCTCACGTGAAGTGGTGCACTGAGGTGAATGCGATCGACCACGTCGGTCCGTCGTATCCTCCTGCATCCAACGGTCACATATCCGCATTACAGTTGTTTGGGTTCGTCCAACACAACTACCGATTTCCCTGAAAGATAATCCACAATCTCGGTAGGCCACTATCCTTTCTCTGTCGAACTCGGATACTTGATCAAAAGCTGATCGCTGTTTCCTACGAGACATAACTGATCGTTTTTTGAAAAAACCACAAGAAAAACACAATTGCCGAACTTGAAATCGTCGAAATCTCCAAGCCTTAAATAGCGCTTTGAGGTAGCGCCACAGGCGTGCGTGATGTGTGTCTGCGCTGAAATTCTAATCATTTGCATATCTCACCTCCTGTTGAGTGCCCCGCCACTGGTAAGAAGCTGTGATCGCTTCCCAAATGTGGGGAGGTGAAATATGATCAGCGATTGGGGTGCGGCCACTAAGGCGGGGAGTGGCAGTGCAAAGAGCGAGCAGTTGGCGATGGGCCTTCGAAATAAAGAGACATATATACAACGCAGTCCACACAATGAGTTTTTAATTTTGAGTATGAGTATTTTAATTTAAGCTGAGCTATCGATGGGCCAAAACACCTCCACTAATGCATGTTGTAAATTTCATGTTATTTGCATGCTTCCTTCAGGGTGTTGCATTTACGGTGGCTAGCAGTGTATGCGAAAATTCAGAATGCGCGTTAAAGTTGTGTGTGTTATCAAGTTTGTCTTAGTAAAAGATTTTATAGTAATTTTGATGCTAAAGATCAAGAGACTATATGTGATGATGTCCCATCTCCCTTAAAAGGACCTTGAACCGACGAATTAAAATCGATGAAAATGCATGCCTATAATATATAAAATACAACTGGATCAATCAATGTTCTTGTCAATATTGTTATAATGCGAGATTACTTATCAGAAAAGTAAAGTTCTTTCTTTATGTGATATATGTTGCTGTAGAAACATACTTAGGATGGACATGGAAGGTCATTAATGCATCAGATGCATCATTAATGCATTACTATCATTGTTTTGATGATAAAAGAAGGATCAGAAAGTTTAGCAATAAAACCGATTTTCTGGAAAACGGTTACTTAATTTATTTACAGTTTGTGAAATTTTTTAAAGTGTAAATTTCTTAAGTATAATCAAAGACGATTTAGATGTAATTTTGACTAAAGAACTTTAGTTTCCTTACAGAGTAGTGATAAAAGAGGATGGAACAATGGAAATTAAATCGGTGTTTGATGCATCTGCTAATCATGTTTGGTTTCCTTCTTTAAATTAGCACTTAGAATCTGGCCCTAATTTACCAGAATTCATTAAAAACCTTCTGAGACCTAGATTACGCTGGCTTGATCTTATCTCTGATATTAGAAAAGGCCTTCTTGCAAGTCTTTATAAGAATATTATGTATATATATATATATATATATATATATATATATATATAATATTCTGGTAGAGAAGAGATTAAACTAAATAAAGTGAAGGTGGTATTTGATTTGCGAAGTAGTCCTTTTCTTTTTGAAGCAAATACCGTTTGAATAAATATTTAAAGAATTCAAGACTCCATGAAAAATTCATATATTATCCGAATCTATTTATCTCGCTGTATCTATATATTTATTAGAGAAAATCGACCCATTCACTTACTTATGACGAGATCTCCGGAACTATTGGATCTATAGACTTCTTTAGTAGAAATCCGCTAAGAATGGTTTTTGCGAAAATCAACCGCAATAGGGAGTTGCGGACAGAATAGATAAAAAAAATCCCCGTTTGTGAACTAATAGACTGATTGACTAGAAATTTGGCAAACATGTTTCTTTTGTTGAGTAACGATTCACTAAAAATGGGTTTTGGAGAAATCGACTTCTGGAGGCTACGGGAACTTAAATAATAAATAAATAAACATTCGCTGTAGAAATTCACATCATGTTATTTTTAAATCAAGTGGCGAATTCTATAAGAATGTTTTGGGATACAATCGAAAGTTTAATGCAAGGACTAGATATCAATAACTTATAGTCAAGGAACATTACGAAATACTCAGCGAAGCAGCTTCTAAATGGCTTGTCTTAAATAAATCTGAACAGCTTTCATATGGATCATCTTATAACCAGTTTGAATGACAAATCGGAAATATTATCACATATTGAAGAAGCTTATTATGTATTGAGCGAAGGAAAAAGTTAATCTTTAGACAATGTACTTTTAGTAATGTCAAGCAAAAATACTTTCCTCTTTTAGGGCTATTATAGGATCGCAAAGAAGATGCAATCAAAAGAAATTAATATTGGCTGAAAAATTACATTGTTGAAACCGTATAGAAGAGATTTATTTTTTCTGTAACGTTCACAATTTTTGATCTGGTAAGCTTTTCTTGTTCTGTACTCTGTTGATACCCAGATATAAATGCTACAGAAGATTTTGAAAGATAACTCTTATTTTGGTATTCTGATTTTAATGGTTATGTTTGAAAGAACAGTATGAAAATACAGAACTTTTTACTTTTTTAAACAAGTATTTATTAAACATTGAAACATAGTGGCTGAATGGTAGTGCATCGCGCTTCCACACCACAGGTCCAAGGTTCAAACCCCGAGCTGTGTGTTCAAGGTTGAATCAGCCTTTCACCTCTTCAGTGGATCGATAAATTAGTACCAAGCATGCTTGGGAACTTAACACTGGGGGTTTCGTGTCAGATTGACCACCTGACCGGAACATCTGCTCATGCACCTCAGGGCCCAAGGTCACGTATACTGATATGAGCGCAGTAGGCCTTGGACCTCATGGGCTGTTGCGCCACTGAGTTAAGTTATTTATTAAACATTGAAAAAAAAATTTTGTTTATCCAAAATTATAAGCGTTTATACGCTTTATAATATCAGCTAGTACGCCTTTGTGGCTGCTTTTTTCATGAATTGAGAGTTTTAAATCTGTTGACACCAAAATCTCAAGTAGCTCTAAAGAAAACTGCTGCTATTAATCGCTTAGAACTGTGCTCTGCACTCATGGTAGCTTAACTGTACCGACCTGTCGTGGAAACGCTACAATGCAAAGAAATTAAATGATTTTCTTATTGTTTTAAATTGGATACGACGAAAAGATTATTGGGAAGTGTTTAGGAGTAGTTGATAGAAATAAGAAAATTGTAAGACTGGCATTCAAAACCCTACTGATTTGTCTTCCTAAGATTCTGCTATACTAGAAGAACCCACATAGTTAATGGATTCTGAAAGAAATTAATTTATGATTGGGTAAATCTCTAATGAAGTGTCCAAATCAAAAAGCAAAACAAAGATTTTAGGGATCGATCTATCATTTGTTTTTTGAGGTATTGTAAAAAATTGATAGGAAAATGAGGAACATAGATGTCATGAGGAATGTTATTATTATCCGCTATGTTATTATTATTCAAATTATGACAAAGAACTACGCGAAATCGCACCAGAAAGAAAATATTTATTTTCAGCTATCAAAACTTCAAAAATAATCGTATAATTGAAGCGTTATCTAATCCAGAAATTCACAATGCTGAAAAGAATGTAGTAGTGCTGATACAAAATAAATATGCTTTAGAATATTTAAATAAAAGGAAACTGAAAATTTTCTTGGCTTAAAAAGAATATGGTGAGGGTATAATTTGATTAGTTTTTCAAAATAATAAGTACAAATAAGACACCAAGATTAATATACCAAAATAATATTTCGGATAGATTATGAGGACTTTGGAAATCTTATAATTTTCCAGTGGACTCCCAATTAGAAGATTAATAACGATTAAACGTATAAAAAAATTCTTACGCTGGGATAGATGCTGTTACATATTCTGCAAAAATTCTATTGAGTTTTTAAATGAAAAAAAAAAAAAGAGTATCAAATCTGTTGCATAAAACTGTGTTGTTTGAGACGTGCTAAGTGAAATTTTACTGTCCTGGTATTGCCTTTATCTGAAAATATAGTTAAAGATTCCTCAATTTCTGAAATAATTACGTTTGATATCCTGGCCTTTTACCCTTAAAATGGGAAAGTAAAGTGTAAATTTTATATATACTTGTACTGCGCTTAGAATAGTTTACTTTGAAATTCTGTTATCACTGACAACGACGTTTTCCTTTGAGTTTCGTAGACTTCCGGACCGTAATGGAGGACTATCAATTGTGTACAGCAATGATGTGGAAGCAATTTTATAATCTCTTCAAGTTATTTAAAACTTATGGATTGAAATTAATTGTACAGTATAGCACTAGAAAGATAATTCAGTGGTATTTTACTCCTCCTATTGTTCCTTGATGAAATGGGTATTGAGATAAATTAATCGATGCTCTTAGAAAAGTTTTGGGAAAGTTCTGTTTTCTTACGAAGAAATAATCGCTGTCCTGATTTAGAATCAGTTCCATCTCACCCGTTTGTGACAAAACAAGATTCTGAACTCGTTCCATTATGTCCCAATTTATTCTTACAGGATCTTTGTAAAATTAGATTATTAATTTTGATGAAGTTGATTTAGTATGTCTGAATAAAATGTTTAAATATCGCCAAAAATTAATCTTTAATAAAAGGGAAAGATTTAGGTCAATTTGTTTTACTTCAAAAACATGAGCATCAAGTTCAATTTATTGTAATATAGTGCTTATATCGGAAACGATAAATACTAAATACACTAAATGATCGTTATCTGTTGTGGAAGAACTACTATTATTTAGAAGAGGTGTGTGAAATGTGTGTGTGTGTGTGTGTGTGGTTTAAAAGTCTCCCGAGAAAAAAAAAGGAAAGGAAAAATTAAAACCGAGAAACTTCTTGTGAATACAATTTCTGTATTAATTGTGTTCAATATAAACGGTTAACTAAGAGTTGAAGATAAATATATTAAAGATTAGATTTACAAATTTTTGACTGAATTTAATTTAATTTTCTTCAACCTTGAAATTTATTTATTCATATTTGTCAGTAAAAGTAGCAACTGTTGTAACTTTTAAAATATAAATTAATTTTGCATTATGTTTTTATGTTGAGTTGCTCCATAACTACTTAAGAAGGTAATACAGCCACGAATTATACCCGTTTCTAATTTTATATGTATTTATGTTCGGAAAAAATATTCTTTAAAAAAATAGCGATAATAAAAAACAAATTTAATTCCACAAAGAAATTTGGAGTTATAAATATAATTCACATGGGCTAAAATTTAATTCTTTTAATAATACAACTATAGTGAATAATATTCTTTTACTGACATTAGTTACTGCTGAGTTAGATTCCAGATATTTTTACTTAAGTATCTTTTTTCTTTTTATTCTTTTGATAAGGAAGTACAGAAAATATTCTGCAATTAACCTTTGGGAGTCTAATAAAAAGTTTTGTATAAAAAAACTGTGGGCTTCAATTTATAAGAATGCGAATTCTTTCGTACTTCTAAGAATGGTCACTTAAATACACCCAACTGGTTTTTCTTACACGATTTTGAAATAACACGGTTCACTAATATACTTTTTAAAGTTAATTTTTTGCTCTAATACGAATTTCCCTCACTTTTTTTTAAAAAAATTCTAATTTAGCAATGTAATCAGAAGACGGTTGGCTTATGCTCGTACATTTGTAAATGACTTGGTCTACTTCATGGCTTGTTTACTTTATATTCTGGGGTTTCGGGAAATACCCGAATTTTATAATCCCTTTTTTTTCTTTATTTTGTTTTATTTCAACTTGAACACAGCATTTCGTTCTTCAGTATAATTGTATTTTGTGTTAAAGTGTTCGATTCGTAGATTCAATTCTTGATTTAAATCAAAGACGACAATTGTGCTAGACATACACTGGTGTCCAAAAGTTAAGTATAATTGATAATTATGTGAATAAAGAAGGAACTGTAAATCAGAAGGGTGGGAAACGTGATATGCGAGTGTAAAATGGTTATAAAATAAGGAAGCAAATCAAAAGAATGATAATAATTAATTTTATTATCCAAAGGTAGCAGTTTGAAAGAAAACTGAGCATAGCAAGGATTCACACTTTAAAGAAAAAATGAAAGAAAACATTAAATAAAATACTGATGCTGCAGTTTCGTAAGGCGTGTGGTCACCTCTGACAGCCAGGCACGCTGCACAGCGATTTACCATACTTGCTATGAGATGATGAATGAGTTGTGGGCTCAAACGGTTCCAAGCTTCTTGGAGATCTCTCTTTCAGTTTGTAACGGAGCTTGGTGGGTGCGAAAGGGCTGCAATTTGTCACCCGAGCATATCCTATACATGCTCAATAGGATTTAAATCAGGGGTGTTCGCAGGCCACGACATGTGCTAGATGTTTTCCGTTTCAAGAAAGTCATCAATCAGCACCGCTCTGTGACATGGCGCATTATCATCCATGAATATGAAGTCAGGACCGACAGCACCTCGAAACAAGCAAACATAAGGCTCAAGAACTTCGCCACTGTATCTTTGAGCAGTCACAGACCCCGTGTCATAGAAATGGAGGTCTGTCCATCCGTCCTTCATAATGCCTGCCCATACCATCACTCCCCTTGATGGAAAATGATGTCTTTCCGTTATGTTTCTTGGTTCAAAACGTGTTCCACGTTCTCTCCATATCGTTACCCGCCGAGAATCACTCCTCAGATTAAACCGGGACTCGTCACTGAACATTACATTGGCCCACTCTCCCACGCTCCAATGTTGATGTTTCAAATTCCAGTTCAAACGAACGCGTTTATGCGCAGACGTGAGGGGAATGCAAACTGCTGGTCTTCTGGCATACAGGCCAGCATGATTGAGTCTCCTGTAAACAGTTTGTCTCAAAATTCGTATTCCTGTGGCCACTGTGAGCGCCGAACCCAGTGCTCTGGCAGTACAGCCCCTCTGATGTCGCGCACTTATTACCAGATATCGGTCTTGGCGAGGGGTTGTGACTCTTGGTCGACCTGATACTGGTTGTCGGGTAACATCTCCCGTTCTTTGAAACCTCTACCACAGTCTTGAGATCAGAGACTGGTGCACATTCAGAATTCGAGACACTTTTGTTTGTGATCGTGATGATTCCAGCATTCCAACGATTCTTCCTTTCGTAAACATGTCCAATTGGCGTCTTTGTGCCATCATTCACCTTGTTTGATGGTTAACAAGTTCCTTCGCACAGCAGTTGCGCGAAACTTGTCTGAACTGCCTATGCTGCATGAATCGGTTTCTCCGCTTTCCGACATGCGCCGGTGTTTCGCGCAGGACGTAGTCGACTGAAAAGTTTTGCATAAATCCAATGCTTCTTCTTCACCCAATTAATATCCGCAAGAAATTTGGAATAATTTTACGAATATTTACTCCATGTTTTTCGCATTTTACGATTTATGCTTAACTTTTGGACACCAGTGTATATGACACATCTACTGATAGCATTTTTAATTCCAGTTCGTAATAAACGTGCACGCTCTTATCAAGTAGCGATGAAGAGTAGTTAGTTAGTAGTTTTATTACTAATATCAATTTGAATTTGCATATGTTGCTTATAGACTAAATTTTTTTTCACTGCACACTAATCTTATTTTTTTTTATAATAAAAATAAATTGCTTTTGTTTTTATAAATATGCATCGTAGATTTCCTTATTACTTTTTTGCTCGACTTTTTGAAATAATATTTAGGTTTTTTTTATATTATACATGATTTTACACGATTTTTTTGCATGTTATCTACCATGTAAAAAAGAGTTGGGTGTATTAACGTTCACGAAATACGTGCATTATGCAAAAATTTAAAAATAAGTGTTCTATTTGAGAACCATATTCTATAACAATTCTCCTTCCTTAAATATGCGAGCATATTCTAACAATATGAAAGTTGAGAAATATTTCTTAGAAATAAAATTTATTTTTTTACTTTTAAGCAACAAAAAAAATCTTTCTACTTTTTTTTAATTCAGTAAAATAAATAAGGGCGAGTTCATAGTTATTTATTCTAAAATTTTCCCACATGTTATCTCGGCCTTTCAGTAATCTTTTGATCTAATCTTTAAAAAAAAACTTTATCTTGCGAGTCATTTTTCAAGGAAAAAATATCTGTCATTGCAAAATGAAACTGTGAAACTAATGTGAAAGCTATGTTCAAAAAGGGAAAGAAACTCTTTCCTCAAACTTATCAATAAATTAAAACAGCAGCAATCGATTTTTTTTTACGAACAAAAACAAAACGACCAGTTTTGAAATCAAATAAAGATATTCTAGCAATAGAAAAAAACCCATGCTAAGTTTACATTAGATTATTATGGAAAGATTAAAACTGTTTAATTACGATAAAAGTGATGAAAAAGAGTTATAATTTTTTGATTCTCGCATGTGTGTGAGTTTCACATTTCCATATTTATAATAATTAAAAAATTTTTTAGAAATATGAAAGTTTCTTAAAAAAACTAATCCATGCTTAAATATGATGTAATAGCATGTTGACTGGGTTTCAAATTTGAATCCATAAAAGGATTTTTATATTCTAAGTCAGATGCATACAATACATTCATTTGTAATGTATATAAAAATAGAAAATTTGTGAGAATGTGTATCTATGTTTGTGAGTATAATGGCCTTGTAAAAACGTCCCCGAAGAAAATTTACTAGAAGACAGCTATATGAGAAGAAAAGTAGCCATGGTAATAAAAAATTGAGAAGATTGTCAGTGTCACTTGCCAGTGAAAGACCATTTCGCTCGGGTACGTGGGTGGTCCCATAAGTACCCGGGCTGACCGAGAGATGGCGGTTTGAAAAATGTTACTGTATTAGAAAGAACGTAATCTATAAAGCCTATGTTTCGAGTTTAAAGACGCCATATTGTTTAGTATTTGTTTGACAGTCATCAATAGTGAGCGTTTTCAGTGAATTTGTGAAAATGGAGAAAATTGGTCATCATTATGTGATACAATACTTTTATTTGAAAAGCGTCAGCCCAACCAAAATAAAAGTTGAACTAGATTCTACTCTGGGTGTAGGTCTGCTCCTTCATTTATTACAGTAAAATATTGGGTAGCAGAGTTTAAACGAGGCCATTCGAGCTGCCAAGACGAGCATCGCACCCAATGGTCGACCCAATGAGGTGACAACTTCAGAAATGGTGAAGAAAACCCACAAAGCAGTACTGGATGATCGCCAACTGAAGGTGCGTGAGCTAGCAGGCATAGTAGGCATTTCAAAAAGTGTGATACATCGCATATTATCTGAAAATTTGGACATGAGAAAGCTGTGTGTAAGATGGGTGCTGCGCTTGCTCACACTCGAGCAAAAACTGTGTCGTGAAGATGTTTCAATTGAGTGTTTAGCGAAGTTTCACAGCAGCAAAGCAGAATTTTTGCGCCGTTTCATAAGCATGGATGAAACATAAGTCCATCACTTCACACCATAGTCAAAAGATCAATCAAAACAATGGACTGAAAAGGGAGAACCTGCTCCAATGGAGGCGAAGACCGTTCCATCTACAGGCAAGGTCATGGCGTCGGTTTTTTGGGATGCGCATGGGATAATTTTCATTGACTATCTTGAAAGAGGAAAAACTATCAACGGAGAGTATTTCTCGAACTTATAGCAACGTTTGAGCGAATAAATCAAGCAAAAACGGCCGCATTTGGCTTAGAAGAAAGTGTTGCTTCATCAAGACAATGTCCACAAATCCGTTATTGCAATGGTCAAAATTAATGAATTAAAGTTTGCATCGCTACCTCATGCACCCTATTCGCCAGATTTAGCCCCTTCGGATTATTTACTATTCTCAAATTTGAAAAAAAGGGCTCAGCGGTCAAAGATTTTCCAACGATGAAGAAGTGGTGTCGGCATTTAATAGCTATTTTGAGGAGCAAGACATTTTTTATAATAAAAAAGGTTATAGAACTTATTGAACATCTCTGGGAAAAGTGAATAGAGCTGAAAGAAGATTATGTTGAAAAATAAATAGATTTTTTCCCGAATTTTTGTGTCTTCTTTGTTGGGTCGGGTACTTCTGGGACCACCCTCGTATTTTGTACCATTGCAAGCGATGACGTGAAAATTGAGCCTCTGCTTGTTTACCATTAAAAAACACCTCGAAACTTCAAGAGGTATATAGTCCAGAGAAGAGCAGGCTAAATCCAATGCAGAGGTCCAACAACAAGGCTCGTGTGACGTTTTCAATGAATGACTCAATGAAAAATGTTTACTTTTTCTGTGATAAAATGTTTGCTTGAGATGAATCGGCCACTCCATATTCTGCTTGTTGGAGACAGTGTTCATGCCCATTTTGCAGGCGTACAAGATAACTTTCTTGAAGAATTTAAATTCTTCAAATCTAGTTACTGTCTCTCAACATCATTTTATTACTCCAGCCTATGGATCAATAGGCTCAATCACCTCTGAATAACGCTCGAAGAGTGCTTTAGTGTAAAGTACTCTTCGAGCATTGTTTAGAGGTGATTGAAGGGACCAATCTCACTCTCAAAGAGTTTCGAAAATATTCCGTGTCGCATTTTCGATTCTAAAGATAATTGCAAATGCGTACGAAGGGCTTACCTAGAAAACTCCCCCTCCTGCTTAAAAGAAATATTGACTACAGAAAGCGCTGAGATTTTGTGGGGTTTGGGACAATATTTGTGGAATTTACAATCAGCAAGATTGTATTTGGACAAGATCTTAAGCTTGTGAAAAGGCACAACCAAGAGCGGATTGAGTTACTTTGTGTTTCACAGCAAGAAGTTGTGTTGGTGAATTTGTCAGAAGACGGGGGAACTAGCAGTATTATTTCTAGCACAATAAAAGAAAGGATGAAAACATGGGGAACTTTTGTATCGTACATTTAGAAACATTAAACCGATAAGACAGTGTCTGTAAAAAATGTTGGAGAGATACTGATGTGTCGTATTTTCATCAGTATTTGAAACATCAGAAGTAAACGTCTCTAGAGAAGAGAAAGGTTGTAACTCTTTTTAGTAAAGTAGAATAATAAGTATACGTATCATAAAAAAAAACTTAACTCAGTGGCGCAACAGCCCATGAGGGCCAAGGCCCAACTCAGTATACGTGACCTTGGGCCCTGAGGTGCATGAGCAGATGTTCCGGTCAGCTGGTCAGTTAATAAATTCTGAGCAAGCATCACTTATCTTGGAAAATTTGCTTGAAAGTGTTAAAACATTAACGCGATTTCTGTCCCTGAGAGATCAGATGCTCTGCATTTGTTTTTTCAATCTCTTGAAAAAGCTTACAATAAAAAAAAATGTATTAGTTGAGTTGAAACCGGAAATATTAATTAACCTGTTAGGAGATAAAGGAAATAAATTTTAGCTTATGCTATCGGTCAAGAAATTGTTGATTATGAGAAATGAAAAGTATTAATTTAAAAAGAGCGACACCGCGTGAATGCTTAGATAATTTTAAAAATGCGTTGCGATGGGGAGGGGGGATGTTCTAATGAGTCGCATCTTCAATTTTCTACGTATCTAAGTGCGACTTTTGATTTTTTTTGCCGACTTAGAGAAGTTGACGATTTCAAAAAATTATGTGATATTATGGTTTCTGATAGATTATATGAGAGAGAGAGAAACACTATTTTAAAACAAAGGAAAATATTGGTATTGGGGGAAAGTCAAAATTGGCTTAAACTTTATGAATTAGGGAGAAAATGCGGTTTATTTTATTCTTCGAGAAGAAAGTATTTAGTTGAGGTAAATTTGCGAGCAGGCAACACAGAAAATAAAGAATCTGATATAAAAAAAAGTATAATTCACAAAAAATACAGTCTCATCAGAAAAAAAAAATCATTTTATAATCCTATCAATCACATAAAGAAATTTGAAAGAATTTGAGTGTTTTATTGGCGGAGCAAAGAAATGAGGCATTTCATTACGTTTTCAAAACTGTAAAAATCTACCGGAAACAACTACCGCATCAGGACTCAAAACTGACAGTATTGCGAGAAATTAATTAAATTATGTTGACATTAACTGGTGGAAAGAAATTAAAATGCTTAATGGATTCAGGAAGCGAGCTAATATAATTCTAAAAAACTCTCTTTTTCCGAATAAAGCGTCTTCTGGGATTATACAAATTAGAAGTTTTTTTGGTAATGTCGTAAATGGAATGATAGCTTTATTCCTTTTTTCGGTAGGCGGGGGCCGTGAAGTTGACCCTGAGACGATTATGTGTTCGGAACTCATTGCTGATGCGTTGTTCCTCCTAAAATGTTTACAATTACTGATCCTTCACCGTCAACAACCCAACAACAAACGAGGCAGAGGGTTAGGAAAACTTTTGTAAAAATTAAGTTTCTACCATGGCATTTAAAAATTTTCCGGAGCCTAAGAACTTAGAGCAAATTAAGAGTTTCTTGGGTCTGACGGGATATTTTAGAAAGTTTATTTCCTGCTATTCGAACAGCACAACGAGCAGAAGTACGAAGAACACATCGTTTGAATTCACTGGTGTCAAATTGAAGGATCGAGATGTGCGAAATTCTTCAAGAAGAAACGAACACTTTCTTGAAAGAACAAGAAGTCATCAAAGAAGAAGCGATAAAAAACATTCTCAGAATTCAAGAAGAAAACAGAAAGACATTCAATAAGAAGAGAAAAAGGTACAAGAATTCAGCGTTAATGATCTTGTATCCATGCATTGTACACAGTTTGGAAATGATCTAAAGTTACGGCCCAAGTTCCTTGGACCGCACCGAATAACGTCAAAAATGGACAAAGACAGGTACCAGTTGGAGAAGGTAGGACAGCACGACGGTTCGGGTTGCACCTCTACAACAGCTCACCACACACGAAGTCCTAGTCTACTTCAGCCTAGAACTGTACAGATTTTTGAAGTGGAACTTCTTTGGGCACGGGATTGAATGGGAAATTTGCCCAGTTTTGCGTAACAGTCAGTGAAAAAGCGAACGGAAGTAGTGATTCCCCCTCATTCCCCGAAACGTCGCCATGATGAGGAGATAATGAACGGGAGGAAAAGAGAGCGGCGGGGGGGGGGGGGTACACCACGTGACTTGTATCATATCCGTGAAAAAGTTCCAACGAAAGACGCTTAGGTATTGGTGCCATAAAGTGGGTACCCTTGCTACTTTCGTAACGAACTCGCGGGGCGTATTTTCGTAGTTTTTATATAATAAACGTGCCATTTTCAACGAATAAACACACCCAAAATATTACCATTATATGGCTCTTCCCGATACGGGAGTGTTTGGGGCATTGTGTATATGTCACTAACGTTCGCGCCAGAATCGCTACGGATAGCGTCTTGTAAGCAAACACAGTGACTTCTGTGAGTGATGCATTAAGTTTGTATTATTAACCTTTATTTCCATTGAATTAAAATTAATTCTGGTCAGAATGCCTAAAACAAATGCAAAAAGAGGAAAAGAGTTTCGTGAAAGGAAAAAAAAAAAAAAAAAAAGGAGAACTAGCAGCAAGTCCAGGCAAAAGTCTATACATCACCAGGTAGCTCTGTCGCAGCTTTTATCATAAAGTTTTAGTGCTGTACACATCAGAGGCTGCTGCAATCATTGCATCCGATGATGATTAAAAGCCGATTATCTTAATTAAAGACTTTAATGTTAATTTTGCTTCCGAAGAAGCAAAGCCACTCATTGAATTCTTGAAACGGACACTGAAATTGACAATGAATACTGATTCTAGAGAAGGAAAAAACAATATACGGAACCACGATTGATGCATTCTCACATTTTCTTGATTGACTACAATCGAGGATTTTTATATCCTATTTCAGTTACCACACACCTATTGTATCTTTCTTGGAAAAAGGGATGCAGAAAATTGAATAAAAATATATTCATACAATAAATGAAGTTCGAATTTTATTTGATTGAAGTAAGTTCCTCAGCAGTTTAATATCATTAGATCTATTCCAGCATTTACGGCCAACGTCGCCAAAGAAGTTTCACTTCTATCGCATGGCTTTCCACGTTTTTTCTGTATTTTTTTGTTTTTCCTTTTCTTCTTCTTTTGATTCTTTAGAAGCTGTTGAAAAGTGATTCCAGTTTTCGAGACCGAAAACTACGGTCAGGATACTGAGTTGTGGGAGCGGACTATATTCCCAACCAGGGCCAGCAATATCATCTGCTTCAACTTCTTGTTGAACGAGAGTCTTGAGACGAGAACTGCACGGTCAAGCCACGAGAATGTGGTTAAGTTTTTTTTTTTTGATATTCTGTTCTACTGATTAGTACTAGGGCGAGAAGGCGCTATATATATATATATATCATGTGGTTCATCTCTCTATTGTAGAGAAATTTTGATTATATATATATATATATATATATATATATATTCTGTTTATGTTAAAATAAACCGGAACTGTGGGGTTATTATTTTGGGGATCTGTGTGAAGTTCTAATTAAGAATATCCCCTCTCTCTCTATATTATGTATATATATAATTTTATTACTTGATTTACATTATTTATGACCACTATACTAAAATAATTTAAATATTTAGTGTTTAGTATAAATATTGGCAAAGATGAGGTTGTTCTGAGTTTAATCATTTTTTAATTAAACTCAGAGCAGCTTATTATTTTAATAATTTATTTGTTTATTTGTTTTTGCTGAAAAATGATGGATAGAAACTGTGAATAAATACTTCAACTTCTGGAATTCATATTTTAATATCACAGAACAAAATTCTACTACATAATATTCAAATTTCGCACAACTGCGAACATTTCATTAAAAGGCACCTATAAATAACTGTACATAAATACATATTAAAATACCGTAGGATTTATTTGATTTGATTTTGATATTCCTCAGACTTGATTTTGGAGGCTGAATTGTCCCTTCATGACATTTCAAACATTTGATTTAATCTTTAGTTAAGCTTCTCTGCATTGATAATATGTTTTTAGACTGCTCCTTGGGATTGAATTTGCTTCTTCGTATTGGACGATAGCAGATTATGAACTGTTTGTGACCTTCAAAAACATTTGAGAAAAATTTGTGAGACCGAAGGTCAAATTACTTGTCTTTTATTTCAGAATGCAACAGCTAACTTGATAAAATAATATTTCATTCAAATGTTCTAAATTCTGTGAGGATCTGAGATTGGTTATCTGGACTGATAAAAGAGTAAATTGCATCTATAGCGAATAATATCCAATCAAGAGCTAAAACAAAACGACTGAAAAACATCTCGCTATTAAGAATATTTTTATTAGAGAACAGGGTGGAATATATATTTGCAATTGCCAGAAATGCTTTTTTATTTTAATATCCAATTTATTCTAATTCTTTTTCAAGTACTCTTATTTTTTAAACAGAAAAATTCAGTCTTATTTTTGTAAAATATGTTTGTGATATCATCCATTTAAGTAACTGCTTTGCAGTGCCGGTTTATCCACATTGGATGCTTGGAGCGGGTGCCCAGGGGCCTGGATAAGCTGGACTTAACTAGGCTTTCTGGTAATAAATTTCGATCCACCAGTTCAACCAAGGGGCCCTGTAGATCTTTTGTGCACAGGGCCAGAATTAAGTTTAAATTGGCACTGCCACTTTGGCATATCTTCTTAGCTACGTAAAAAAAGAAATATTAAAAAAATTCCGGGACTAAATCAAGAATTAGAGATATGGAATAAATTAATACATTTATTTGAATTTATTATATTGCCTTTTTTCTTTTATTTCTCATTATGTGTGTGTGTCGGTGAGGTTTTTTTTCTTCTTTTCTTTTCCTTTTCAGTGTGATATATCAGCTTATTTCGATTTTGTCTTCTTTTAAACAATACCTGGCTAAATTTATATTCAAAGAATGAAATTTTCTCTCTTGATATTTGGATAAGTTTTTCTTGACCAGAATTTAGAAAGGACTTTTATAAGATATAAGTATGTTCACAGTGCAGATTATTTGTTCGATACACATATAATGAATGAAGAACTTATGTGGTTACTGTAAAGATTATATTTTCCAAGAATATAACGGACCATAGAATTACTAAGCAGTTTATTGCAACAGAAACATTGATGAAAGGGTTTTTACAATTTAAAGTCCACCGTGGGACGAGAAAAAGAGTTGAAAATCTGCGAAGGCCAGAGAAACATAAAACTTCCCCCAAATATCAATAGTGCTTAGTTTTTCTGCCTGTTCATCATCCCGCACTTCAATTCGCCATTATTGCACATGCTCAGTTAAATTTCTATAGCCCATTCTGAATTTAAGACTTAAATGAACTGCCCGAAATAAGGGCTTGATAAAAAAACTTGAATATATATATACAGAAAGATTTAAAGGTAGGAAGTACCGTTTCTCATGATATTAAAAATTATTACTTATAAGCCCAGTAGTGCACATATACTTGTCTTATGGGGGGTACAGTTTAAACTACATGTCGATGAAAGGGTCGAGAGGTAATCATTATGGTAAAAATTAAAAATGTGTAAGTCTATGGGGCAGTTCAACTCCTTCTTTCGTGTACACCCCTGTATGAACCATGAAAAATTCGATAGTAAAATTTGAGGATTTTCTACTTTCTTAAATAGGAAAATCTTTGAATGCGGAATCATCAGCATTAGTTAGCAAGCAATTATTCTTCCAATAGATTTCAATTATATTTGATAATATTTATGCTTATTGAGCATTTTGATTCAGTTTACTTAGAAGTTTGTTATCTGACACAAAAAAAAAATGTTCCACCATTTAAAAAATGTATCTGTTTTTCTGTTCCATCATTAACAGATATTCTTTAACGTTGGGAACGAAGAAGGAGTGGAGCAATTTATCAGAAAATTGAACATTGACTGTTTATTCATGAACTAACTAGAAGATTAAACCTTTGGACTTGTCAATTAAATTTTGATGAATATTCCTATACATAGATTTTTCTTACATATGGAACATTAAATGTTAAAAGGCAACGAATATTAACACTTCCTTTGTAAATTAGTATTAAAAGGGCAATCAAGTAGGGTCGGGAAATCGATTTTGAGTTTTTGATATTTCTAAAATCCCCAAATCAGGACCTTTCCAATGATGTAACATACTTGCCATTTTACTAATTAAAAGTATGTTAAAATGATTTAAAAAAATAATCAGCTGATGAGCCACGCCCCCTTTGACAGATAGAAATATAAACATTGACCTTTTAAATCTGGGAAGCTTTTCCAAAGCCACTCTCTGTTTTATTTATTCATACGCAATTAACTGTAGATTGACTGCAAGCGTAACTGTTAGGGTTGTTTACCTATTTTGGAAGGAATACACGTTTTTCTTGTTAGCGTTTTAAATATTTCAATATTTAAATGTTCTGAATATCAAAAATTTCAAAATTTTAATACACCAAGATCTACAAAAGTGTTCAAAAACGTAAAGGTACGTTTTATAAAGGTAAGAATACTTTCAATCATACTAACAATATTTCAAATACTAACTACAGTAATGTCAATCCTCAAGCTGGACATGCACATGACTCAAAGGAGACATGTGCAAAAAAAAAAAAAAAATTCCCAATTTTAATGGAAGTTTTTCTTTCTATGACAAAAGTGTAGGTATTATTAATGCCATTATGAATTTGAATATTCTGGCATTTGTTTTCAAGAATGAAGGTCACTGTAAAATGTGTAACAGTGGCTTAGACATACAAGTTTTAAAAGTTAAGTCTGGACTGGCTATTACATTTGTCCTGAAATGTTGTGCTTGTCCATATCGTGTAGAATTCTCTTCTTCAAATTTTCATGAAGTAGCGCAAATCGCTACAATAAATACCTGGTTTGTATATGCTATGCGTTCCATTGGAAAAGGTGCAGAAGGTGGGAGAATGTTTTGCGGCATAATGTATCTTCCTCAACCACCTACAAGGTTTTCTCCTTACGGTAAGCGAATCTTAAATGCTGAAAAACTTGTTTACGAGGACTCCATTCAAAATGCTGCGAAGGAAGTTATTTGTGAAAATAAAGGTAATAATAATATTGCAGTCGCTGTAGATGGGACATGGCAGAAGCGCGGTTACTCATCATTGAATGGTGCAGTTACTGTGACCAGCAATGATACAGGAAAGGTGATAGATGTTGATATTCTTTCAAAATATTGCATATGTAAAAACTTACCTTCTCATCAAAAGAATTGTAAAAGGAATTACGTTGGATCTAGTGGAGCCATGGAAATTCAAGGTGCGTATAAAATTTTTCAACGGTCATTATCTTTGCATAATGCCCGATATATTACTTACTTAGGGGATGGAGATTGCAAAGCATTTGATGATGTTAGAAAGAAAAACATCTATGGAGATGAATACCCAATTGAAAAATTGGAATGCATTGGACATGTCATGAAGCGCATGGGAACAAGAATACGCCGATTAAAAACTCAATTGAAAGGGCAATTCTTGTCAGACGGTAAGTGTTTAAGTGGAAAAAATCGTTTGACTGAGCATGAAATAGATAACTTACAGTTTTACTATGGATCAGCTATTCGGAGAAATTACACCAGTGTTCAGAACATGCGGCAAGATATCTAGGCCATTTTTCTGCATAAGCTGTCAACAGATGAATATCCTCAACAGGGTTTTTGTCCTGTTGGTGAAGATTCATGGTGTGGATATAAAAAGGCTGAAGCATCAGGTAAGTCTTATAAACATAAAAATAGTCTTCCGGTCGCTGTTGTAGAAGCAATGCGTCCTATATTTAGAGATCTTTCCCATCCTGATCTGTAGAGAAAATGTTTGCATGGAAAAACACAAAACCCGAATGAAAGTTTTCATAATGTCATATGGTCACGTGTTCCTAAAACAACATTTGTACAGATTGAAACACTTTCACTTGGTGTTTATGATGCTGTTTGTTTTTTTAATGATGGTAATGTATCCAAATTAAAAACGCTGCAGAAAATGGGAATCGAGCCTGGAGAATATTCGGTAAGTGCCATGAAAATTCTTGATAGAGAAAGGTTAATGAAAGCAGTGTATGCTTTTTCTGGAAGAGCGAAGAAAATTAGAAAAGATAAAAGAAGAAAAAGAAAAAAAGAAGAAGATAATATTAAGAAAAATAAGGTAAAAACCAGCTACAGTGCAGGATCTTTTTGATGAGGTAAAATTTTATACCAAAAGCTACTGTTTTCTAAAAATTTTCTTTTCTAAACTGTGTTTTCTCTTTTCTATAAATCTACTGTATGCATGAACTGAAAATTTTTATTTTATATTTCATATATATTCTTGTGTATACTGAAGTGAAATTTTTGAAATATTCCTCAGACATTTAGCTAAAAAGCATATGTTGTAACACAGAAAAGGAAAATTTTTATTAAATTCCTTATTGTACTCTGCAAAAATTATTTTTTTAAAGAGGCTGATCAATTTTTTAAAAAAAAATTTCACTTCTGTATAAAGATAAATGTTTATTTAATGCACAAACAAGTTTTAAAGCTTTCGTGTTCAATAATTTCTTAGTAAAATGTACATAAATATATCTCAAAATGTAATGCCCTTTTTCGTTGCACGAAACTTGTCACATACCAAAAAATACACAAATTTCATGTTTAAAAACACAAAATCAGTTTTCTTGTTGTTGTTTTGGATACCATTTATGTAATATTTTAAGAATCCTTTTAATTCTGATACTTAAAGAAATTGTGTTTACATATGAATATATAAAACATTAATGAAATTTTTCGAAATGTCATATAAATTTTCGAATGTCTGTCTTACAAAGATTATATTTTTTAATTTGTGTCTTCTTTTTTCTAAAAAATCTATTGTTTGCATGAACTAGAAATATTTATTTTATATTTCATATATATTGTGTATACTGAAGGGAAATTTTTGAGATATTCCTCAGACATTTAGCTAAAAATCAGATGTCGTTACACAGAAAAGGAAAACTTTTATAAAATTCATTATTTCTACTGTACAAAAATTACATTTTTAAACAGGCTGATCAATTTTTTAAAAAAATTTCACTTCTGTATAAAGATAAATGTTTATGTAATGCACACACAAATTTTTAAGCTTTGTGTTCAATAGTTTCTCAGTAAAAGGTACATAAATATATCCCAAAATGCAATGACCTTTTTCGTTGCACAAAACTTGTTACATACCAAAAAACACACAAATTTCATGTTTAAAAACATAAAATCAGTTTTCTTGTTGTTGTTTTGGATACCATTTATGTAATATTTTAAGAATCCTTTTAATTCTGATACTTTAAGAAATTGTGTTTACATGTGAATTTATTCTAATGAAACTTTTCGAAATGTCGTATGATGATGTATTACAAAAGTCATATTTTCATGTACTGACACATTTTCACATCGTATTTATGATGATTTATAATAATCTTGGATGACAATAATGTATCAGAACAGAAAATTTTTCAAAAATTGATGCATAATTTGAGAAAAATGATGCAAATGCTATAAAATATCTTGATAGATTAAAAGTGAAAAATGCTATATATGTATTTTCTGAGAAATCTAAGTAAAAGAAATAAGTAAAAAGTCCTAAAAGTTATTCAGAATAAGCTAATATTTAAAAAAAAATAGTGCAAATACAGATTGTAATTCATAATTTTTTTGATGAAGGGACATTTTATAATAAAAATGCAATTATCTCAAAACGGTGTTTTTAAAAAGGCGTGTACCTTTTTCTCAGAACCTATTCAACGGAAGCACTTGCAATCTTCACTGAATATTACTGATATCTAACTATATATATTGCACGAAGCTTTTATTAATATTCCCATAATATTTTTGTAAAAGTCAGTTATCGTGAAAAAAAATGACATTTTTCAAAAAATTCATAGTGATACTGTTGCGATGAATGTTTTTGAAAAAACTAAACAATATATTTGAAAAGGCTTCCGATCATTTTAAATAAAAAAAGTCTAATTAATATACAGAAAAAATTTTAAGTCTGTACATTTAATAGTTTCTGAGAAAAAAGAACATAAAAATGCTCAATTTAACATTAGTGGGATAGGGGGTACCGACTACTCTTAATATCGCAATATGTGATTGCTTTTAATATGGTTTCGCGTTAATGGTCCATTCCTGGCAACATATAGGCTTATTATTGAAAATGTCAGTCTACAAATGAGCTTTAAACAGCATTAAACTTTTTCTACTCAAACGTAAAGTTATTGAGAGCAGTATTTTCCCGTGAAAAATTTCCTCTTTTACTAATACTATATTATAAGAGGAAATTCTGATTAGATATCTTTGTACCAATTAATAATATGCCGTAAAATCCGGTGTATAACGCGCATTTTTAACACAAAAAAATAAGATCGAAAATAACGGGTGCCCGTTATACGCCGCGTAAAAAATAGCAGCTATAAAAATAAAGAGAAGATGAGCCTACAGATATCTCTGTTTATTTAAAAGAAATTACACAGTTTATGAATTTAAAGAGTTATACTTCTAGAAATATATTATATTTTCAAATGCCTGGGGTAATACCTTGAATAAATGACTTCAAAGCACAGGGACATTGCAAGCATACATTTAAAATTTTTTCGTAAAAAAAGAGAGTTATACGGCGAATGTACCTAAAAATTAAAAAATGCAGCTTGAAAATAGGGTGTGCGTTATATACGTTGGGTCTTACGGTATATACAAATTAGTCCATTGACAAATTTTTGATATTATGGGAAGAAAAATGTTACAAAAATCAAACATTTCTTGAGAATAATAGTAAAATGAAAGAAATGGCATTACAATTAACTTGATAATTTTAAAAGACAGAAGCCAAAAATAGAATATTCAAGGTAAAGACACATGCATATCCACTCTGTTATTTTCTTATTACTAAGAGTAAAGATTTTTGACTCAACAGAAAATAAAAAACAGCGTAAACTGTAGGTTACGGTACGACATACGACGAATAAAGCAAATGTAATTGAATTTTTCCCTTTTTCTGTGGAGTTTATCAACTTAATAAACTAATATAAAAGAAAAAGCGGTAGCGTTCATGTGCTAGTTATTTGTGTGAAAAATTATCCTTTTTTCAAAGCAAATAAGTAAGATTTTTTTTTAGTATTTTAGAAATAAAACGGCATTCTTTTTTTTATGTTTGCGTATAATTATTTTATCTACCTATTTATGTGTATTTTGATAATAGGATATTCAGTAATTATAAACAATATTACTATTATGAATAAAAAAATTTTCTATTTGAACTTGGCATCTCTTAAAAGAAAATAATAAAAACGTATGTAAACTTGCTGAATCACTAAATAGTTATTGCTGAATTACTAAATGATTATTAAAACTATTTAAAGCATTTGCTTTTTTTAAAACTAATATCCGATCTTTCATTGTGTAAATTACCGAAGCAACTAACTAACTGTGGAATGTTTTCCAAAAATTTCGAAATCATGTAACGAAACGTAATTAACAGTATAACAAAGAAAATATTTAGTGAACAACGATGATTAAATCGATCCAAATAAAGAAAAAATATGATACAAGCGCATTTTCGATTAAATATATTTCTTATAGGGTAAAGCTAAAAGCTTTTGTGGGTATCTCGTTCTAACGAACTAAACACTTAACGTAAATCCTACCATCAAAAATACAAGCAAATGATCTTGTTTTAATGGTACAAGCGAAACAAATTGTTCTAAAGTCAGCTTATCAGTCGAAATTTGTTGCACAAATGGCTACTTGTAACTGCAATGTAAAAGAAACAATTTACTTTTCCTAGTGTTTCACCATTGTCTGAAATGAAGACATATCCATTTCTTCAAATAAAGTGTTGAAACAAGAGTTTTTAAACTTGATGCATACTTTTCCCACACACGACTTAAACATACCAGAGCATATGAATAATTATTATAATTATGATGATACGATGACGAAAAATTTTTTAGAATATACTTTAATTTTTTCCTCTTTTACCACAATGTGGTGTTTTGCCAAACTTTGGTTCCGAGAATTATAAAAGAAAGTGTCAGTAAAGGCACGATGATTGACTTAGAGTTTTTCTTATAATATAAAATTAAAAATAAGAGTGGAAACAATTGAAATCAATTGATCATATTACCATGAAAATGTTTTGCGTAACTCTATTTATAAGAGAAATTTCATATTTTTTTCATCCCAAGGATTTGAAAAAATAATATTTCATCACAGAAAACCTCGATTCAGCTGCATTCCTTGGAAATATATAACTAACGGAAAAAAATCCCCAAACCAAGATAAAATTATTGTAGAATAATAAAATTTGGACAATGCAATTGTCTAGTTAACATGTTTAATTGATTAAATTTTCAAGATCGCAGGCTAGTTTAAGCTCAAGAAAATGCATTTCAAATGTGAAATGTTGTTACATTAATAGCCTGTGTAATCTCCAGAATTTTGAATGAACTGTGTCATACAGGTGCCGAATGTCAATTTGTGGTATGAAGTTCCATGCTTGTTGTCCTTGTGTCAATACTGGGATGGTCAGTGATGGCTGTGGATGCTACTGGAGTTGTCGTCCAATGATATCCCATACATACTCAATTGGAGAGAGACGTGGTGATCTCGTAGGCCAAAGTAACATGTCAACACTCTGTAGAGAACGTTGCGTTACAACAGAGGAGCGAAGGCAAGTTTTATCGTGATGGAAAACTCCCCCCCCCCCCACCGAATGCTGCTCATGAATGACAGTACTATGGATTAAATTATCAGGCTGACGTACAACTTTCCAGTCAGTGTGTTTGGGATAAGCACGAGAATGCTCCTGCTGTCATTGGAAATTGCTCCTCCTGACCATGACTCCAGGTGTAGGTCCAGTGTGTCTAGCCCATAGATAGTTTGGTTGCAGGCGTTCCTCTGGCCTCTTTCTGACCAACACACGGCCATCACTGGTACCATGGTAGAACTTGATTTCATCAGAAAACACAACAAATTTCCACTCTGTTCTCCAATGAGCTCTGGTTTGACACCACTGGCGTCGCATACGGCAATGACTTGAAGTCAGTGGAATGCACGCTACAGGGCACCTGGCTCGGAGCTGTCCGTGAAGTAACCGGTTGCTAACAGTTTGTTGTGACATTTTGATACCAACTACTGCTCGATTTTCTGCCGCCAACGCAGTACGATGAGGAACTGCTGTACGCCGAATACGGCAGTCTTCCTTCTCAGTGCCACGTGGCCTCCCAGAACCCGGTCTTCTTGAGGCAGTACCATCCCTTGACCACTGCTCTCAACAATCATGCACAGGGGATACATTCCACACAGCCAAGTCTTTCTGCAATATCATGGAAAGATAATCCACCTTCTCGTAGCCCTATTACACGATCACATTCAAACTCGGTGAGCTGTTGATAATGGCTTTTTTAACTTCTTAAAGGCATTCTTGACTAACATCAACTCAATACGCAAATTTCACAGACAAATAACGCTCACGAACATTACAGTATACATATATATAGCAACCTTGATTTGCAAGTTCTAAGTGGCGCTACATGCGCCATACTTAAGTGCGAAGCGCGAAATTTGAATTGATGTCATATTTCAGGTGTATAAACTCGCCTACCAAATTTCGTTTACCTAACACAAGTCGTTCTTGGTGTTGGGATTTTTTACCCGTCAGTGTATATACAGTCTATTTAGTGAAGTCACTAAATCCAGGGAAAAAGTTCGTTGAGTGGAAAATTTATTAAATAAAGATTCACACACAACCTTTCAATATTTTTCAGCTATTGGTACTAATTAAAAAGTTCGCAAATAAGATTGATTCGTAAAATGGAGATTCGACTGTATACATATTATATTTAGCACATTACTACAAAGCACCATGGTGTTTCATCTATAGATTATTGAGGAAGAGAAATAGAAAACAAATGTGTGTGTGTGTGTGTGATCCTGGAAATTTGACAAAAGGCCCTTCTATTTATAACACTTTGTAGGCTTTTAATCGAAATACAAGGTTGTCAAATTTAGAATTACCGTAAAATTCGCTGTATTACGCGCCCCCCCCCCATTTTTTTACGAAGAATCCTGAAATGTCCGTTTGTAATGCTCTTACTTTTTAAGTCATTTGTTCGAAGTATTACTCCAGGCGTTTTTGAAAAAGTAGTATGCTTCTGAAACTACAACTCTTAAGTTTATAAGGTAAGTATTTTTTAAAAAAATATTCCTTATTTCAATATATGTAGAAGCTTAAGTTTCTTTAAAAAAAAATGCTCCTTTATACTTTTTATATTTAAACACCAAGCGTATAACGCTCACCCGTAAATATTTCGATCTTTTTTCCTGTGGAAGATTAGAACTCGCTACCTCCTGATTCGTAGCTCAGGAACATAACCACTAGTCAGAAGTGATCACTCCTGTCCGGAGGCTGTTACTGGCTTACTTAGATACTGCCACAGTTGTCTTCGCCAATGTACGAGGGCCTGAACTAAACGCGAGCACATTTTCAGACAGAACAAGTAATATAAGAATTTTGAATAGAAAGTATTTTATTAACGATTGAAAATTTGAACAATATATATATATATATATATATATATTATATATGTAATGACTTCTTCTAACTCTCCTTAAAACTGTACCCCGTGAAATTATTTCCAAGTTCTTTCGCCTAAGACTGTCATAATCTTAATCTAATTGCACGCGCGCATAATCTTAATCTTAATCTAATTGCTCCCGCGCATTTGCAGCCAATCACGACTCCTGTTATAAAAGAGTCGTACGACCTTCACCGCCAATATAAAAACTCTGAACACAGGGTTACTCCAAGGCTTTCTAAATAAGATGTCTTCAAGATAGCCTTGGTTACGCTCGCTTCTTCTCTCTTGTCATCATGTAGTGTGTTGCAGCTAGTATTTGTGTGTATCGTCCTTTGCTTTATGTGTTCAAGATGTGAAATAAAAAGTTTAATTAACCACAAGAATGCCACTGCAAGCTCCATTAAAAAAATCCATCATTACAACATCGTCGTATTACACACACAATATATATATAAGGAGAAAGTTAACTAAAATAGTAGGCATTGAAAAAAGAGTATGATTTGCGTGTGTGTGTGTCGGCATTGTTGTAACAATGCCCACCCGGTTTGGCTAGTTTGGCTGAAAAACCAGTTTTCGTCACCAAATTTTGTATATTTTAACAATGGAGATGAATTTAAGTTGGCGTCAAGAACCGGTAATTAATTAAATTTAATTGAATAATTAATATTTGAAAAACTGTATTAATATCAAGTGTTATCCACTACAAGTTTAAAAAAAAATTATTTGAACTTGATTGTGTGAATGAACAGAAAGTATTTTATTAATGACTGAAAATTTGAGCAAGATAAATATATAGAGAGATGAGCTAATAGTAAAATTGAAAAATGTCTCAATTTTCGTGAAAATGTACAACATTGTAATTCATACATCTGTTTACAATAAAGTATCTTTAAAATTTCAAAATATTGTATAAATAACTATTTTTACCTTTTAACATGTAAAAGAATATCTCATTTAACATTACGGTGTAGAAGAAAAAATGCAAAACATATTTTTTTTTAACTAGAAAAAAATGAGTCAACTTGGATAAAAATGAGCAGTATGATGAAATATGTAGCTCTCTATAGGATAGTGAAGCCAGAATATAGAATTAAAGTTGTAATTTTTTTTTATCCAAAAAATCCCGCAAAACTGGGTCATATTCTTTAACAATACGCCGAAGACAGCCTTAAAAATGCACTTATGCGCCGTATTTTACTGTAAAAAAAAATTTGCCTTTATATTTCAATCATCAGGATCCGACATCGCTCTACAAATTGCTTTGTGAAAACATTTCCTATGATTCAACTGAATTGATCATGTGGTGATTGTTTGTTGGTGAAATAATGACACTACTAAGGAAATACTCACCGAGATGATTCCGGGAGCATAAGGGAGATAACTGAGCGAAGAAATTCGTATTATATTTGTTAAAACATGAAAGTGCTCTTTTTCTCTCTTATGATGGTGCCAAGTTTTCGTTACGAAAGAAATGCAAAAATATTTTTCGTTCTCTTGATTTCACATTAAGTGTTTAAAATTGATTCTTAGTTATTTACATAAATTTATAATGAATGGGCAGCCTCGTTCATTAGTGTTTGGGAGTCAGAATAAAGATCAGCCATGTGGTCAGAACAATTCTAGTTTATTCCTTTCCTAAATTTCAACAATTAAGGGTAGGAAATGCACCTTTCATTAAGTTTAGAAACAAAAGAAGATATGTTTAATAATTGCTAAGATTCAATTCACTTTTTTTTAGCACTCTTTGATTTTTTATGGTCTGAATTACCGTAATTCCTTTCTCAGCAATTCAACCTCTGGTCGATATTATTCAATAATAACTTATTGGCTCAATTGTCAATTAACGAATCTTTAAATATTAAGCGTCCAGCCGGTCTCGACTAGCTTTCCATTACTTTGAGCTAATAATCAACTTCTATCTTCTAATCTCTCTCTCTCTCTCTCTCTTGAACTTTAAAGATAAGGCTTAAATATGACTTTACATAAACCGCATCATCTTCTCCAAGGAAAGTTTTCATTAGAAAAATATTTAAAGAAATAGTTTTTCCCAAGAGGATTAATAGGAGGCTCGCGAAATAGACCCTTTACAAATTTGCAACATTTTTTTCTACAAACATGTTGGAGAACATTTCCAGTCCTTAAAAATATCTTCCATGCAGTTCGGAAATACAGTTTGATACTCCGGGGAATTTATTACATCTGATAGTAGCTGGCTTAAGCGACTGATAAGGTTACGAATAAGAACGAATCACATTAATCAGATAATATTCCATCTTAGACATTATTCAAAATGTACGTAGAACTATTTTTCTTGATGAAATAATATCTGCTCACCTTACAGTGTGATATCTTTCGCTCAATTATACATATAAAGTCATTATGTTATTTAAGAAATTTTACCTTTCAGAAGTCTCAATCTTTTTAAGGGTAACTTGTAGTTGGCTATTTAAGATTTGCTATATTGCTGATAATTTCCATTATATGTAAACAAATATTTGAAATTGAAATAGAATTTACAAATTGTATTTTCTCGATCAAATTTCAACACGCACCTTTAGTTTTAAGTGTATTTTAAGATTTTTTTTATCTGCATTAAAAATGGAAATTTAGGTATCTCTCAAAATTTCTAAAAAAATCCTTCTTCGAATTATAATACATTCCATGTTAACTGACGTTGAATTATTATTATTATTATTATTTTTTTGAGATTGGTCTTGTTGTTTTGCGACTTAAATTCTTCTGAATTTTAAGATCAGACTTTTACAGAGAACTTTTTATCATTTTCCCTGCTGATTTATATTCCAAAAATCAAAGCGGAAACGACATTAATAGTTTTAATCTTAGTTTACTTAGAAAATAAGAAATATTCAATTGGTTTTCTGAGAAATAGAATACTGTGAAACAGTTTAGGAAAAAGGATCAGCTTTTTGTGACTTGATTTTCACAAGCTTTTATTTTACTTGCAATGTATGTATGTATGTATGTAATTTGTTCAGATGGAATCCTGCAACTCAATTTTGAAGCCGATATCTTCAACCAATTGAGCTGAAATTTTGTATACATGTTTAGTTTGGATGACAATGCATGTTTTGACTATTTATATTCCGATATTGCAATTAGTTAAAAAGATATTAATTAAAAACGTTAAAAAACCGGTTTTGGGCGCCAACTCTGATTTGTCTGCATTGTTGTAACAATGTTACTGTTTCAACAATGACAAAAGTTGGCGTCGAAAATCGGTTTTCAGCCAAACTGGAATTTCATGACTTTCTGTAATGACTGTATTAATTAACTTTGTTTAAAATAAATTAAAAGTAAAAAACTTTTTTAAAAACAAGCTTTTATTTAAATGCGTTCTAAAGAGAATAAAATAAACCAAGTAGCTCCATTTTTTCTGTTGCTCAAAGAATTCTTATTCAAATAAAAATGGACGTACCTTCTTTTACAATCACTTCTTGGGTCTTTTATTTAACTTGTAATGTATGTATGTAATTTGTTCGGGTGGAATCTTGCAACTCAATTTTGAAGCTGATATCTTCAACCGATTGAGCTGAAATTTTATATACACGTCTAGTTTGGATGACAATGCATGTTTTGACTATTTTTTATTACGATATTGTATTAGTTAAAAAGATATTAATTAAAAACCTTAAAGCGCATGATTGATTTACCCCTACGGGTTGTTTGTTCCACTGTGCTCGGCGACGCAAAATGAAGAACGAGATGAGGGGAAATTTTTTTGGAGTTTTTAAAACAGCGATCTAATTTTATCTGTGAAACAGACAAAAAATAATTACAGAATCGGAAAGATCATTTGTTTCGCCACGATACGGTATAATGTTTTTTACAAAATCATAATATTTGTGTTTTTAACAATTTTTTTTAAAAAATGAGTCCAAATCGATGTATTTTTATGAAAATGATGTCTAAATCGTTGCGCATGAATTTTTTTTCGTTTAAATGAATCGACATTCCGTACTCTAAAACAGCTCATGCCTTCCTCTTTTAGAATCAATCATTTAAAAAATAAAGTGCCAAAAACTTTTTTTAAAGATTTTTCAAAAAATACTCAAAATTTTAATTAAACATTAAATAACTTCGTCATTTATGAAGATAATCTCACGAAACTTTTTTTTTTCGTGTGTAGAATAATATTATCCGAAATTCGTGCTAAAATTGAAAAAATTACTTAAAAATTGCGGATTTTTTTTAAAAAAATTGTGTTTTTCGTCTAATACCCTTTTTGCGAGAATTGATTCAGCTAAAGTTTAGCTAAAGTCTTGCTGCAGGACTGTTCGAAATTAACCAGCAAACGACTTAGCAACATTGATACGTTGAATGAGATGAACAGTCTGAGAAACCTGTCCAGCGATAACTAAAAAGAAAAAAAATCTTTTTTTAAAAACAAGCTTTTGTTTAAATAGGTTAAAAAGAATAAAATAAACTTTTCTTTAAAACTTTTTTTTACTATCAGCTTACAACGTCATTACCCAATTTATATGAAATAAAAGCTTGCCGCGAGATTTACCTGTATAGATAAACAAGTAAATTAAATAACTTGATCCGATTGATTTTAATTTTTTAAATTTTAAAACTATAGTAAATATGAGTACTTTAATCTCGCGACGAGCTTTTATATATTATAAATTGTGTAATGACGTTATAAGTTGATAGTAAAAAAGTTTTAAAGGAACAATTTATTTTATTCTTTTTAGTGTATTTAAATAAAAGTTTGTTTTCTAAAAAAGTTTTTTTACTTTTAATTTATTTTTAAATTCTTAATGAGAGATAAGAGCAGTCCATAAAAATATCATTAATTAGACGATTGGAGTAATTCACAATCCTTTCACGTGCTAGAGTTTCTCAAGAGGAAACCACTTTTGTTTTATTTTAGAATACGTTAAATCTATATTTGGTCTAAATGAATTTTGTTTCATTTTTTCCTAAGAGATTGTTAAACTTTTTTGTTCTTTTTATGAGAATCGTTAATAAGTGATTAATCAATCAGCTTTCTCTTTTGTGAAATGACCCACTTGATTAGTAGATTGTGTGTTTTTTTAATTAAAGATTATACTACGTTGTCCTTTTTCAAGAACTTTAACGAAAGCTCTAGTGCTGGAAGGCACTTTGGTCAGGGTTGTTCTAAAAATAGAAAAAAAAGTTTAAATGTTTTCAAGATCTAGGATATCAAAAGCACAGCGCTTGTACACTCATTTCCAAGTTATTTTATCGTAAAAAAATACTAAATGAAACAAGCAAAAAAAAAAAAAAAAACCTCGTAGCATTAATTTTTATATTTAAATTATCCTCCTCAGGAATTCCTTTTTTTTGCAGAGTCTAAAAATGAGACATGGAGGTATGTCTCTCCTAATTTCAAGACATTTACTATGAATAGTGTAATAAAACGCTTCGAGGGAAAAAAAGTAAGCCATTTTAATATCAAACATACAATAGTGGCATTAATTAAGTTAAAAAAAATTCTCAATGAATATTTTTAGCATGAAAAAAAGAAAAGGACGAACATCCGTACTGGAGACAAACATTTATGTTTCTTTTCAAAACTAAGGATGTCTCAATTAGATTGCCCGTAAAGAAAAAAAAATATGTTATGTTATGAGTTTGAGGCGTACTTCTGCACTGGTTGTAAACAAGCTCATTAATAAAAGCACACATTTTATGAAGCAAAATGTTATCACTTTCTACATAAAATAAACGGCTGATTTTCAACAAAAAAACCCCATGGAACTTGTTTTATCAATAATATATAAAAATCTATTATGACTATTTCGACGGTCTTTTTATCAAGCGTTTTATAAGTCCATTCAGTAAATACTTTCTGATATAGCTTTCTACAAGAAATAATTACCAACTTTTAATATCATTAAATTAAAAAATTATCTAATTAAAATCTGTAATAATTTTTTTTCTCCCAGTTTTTCATATCTAAAGTTCCTTGAAGCGTAATAGTCACATACTTTTATTTATGAAGTTACAAAGAACTTGTAGCGTCGAAAACAGAGAAATGATTTAATAATATGACTCCCCCTCCTGTTGTAATTTTTTTCGCTAGGTTTGTGACAAACTGCAAATGCCCACAATGAACAGAAAGACTGAAACATTAATGCGTTACATTACTAAATCAATTTGATAAATTACTGTGTTAATGAATGACTCTGTTTAGAATAATCTGTGACACTTCGTTAAAAATATTATAAAAAAATGACTTTGGTGTTCGAAACTGATGCTATAATGTAAAAAAAATTGATAACATTGATCATTTTCATATCGGAAATCTGTCACATCTTTAATGTCATCTTTTCTGCTTAATTTTTTATTCCCTCCGCATATTCATTAAATTCTATTGTGTGCTCTGTATTTTTTTGCTTCATTTTTAGAAGTGTAGTTACTCTGTTTTATTCTTTAAAGATTTTACATTTTTTAAAAATCTTAATATATAATTTCATATCTTTCCTATTTACTTTGCATTGAAATTAATTGGAAATAAATACTATGATTTATCGATATTGTTTAGTTTATTTTTCATAAGCATTCATGTGATATTTGCAACTTTTTAAAGAAGTATGTATATATATATATATATATTATAGTACGTTATAATCATATTTATTTATCCCAGATATTGGTTTGGAGTTCTTGGTTTTCGATTCTATAATTTTTCCATTCTTTGTTCTGTAGGATAATTTATTATGCTTATATATTTATTTTGTTAAAATATATGAGTTTATGCCTTAAATGAGGCTGCTTTGCACAAGTTAATGCTTGAATTGAATAATTTTTGATAGTTCATATGTATTGAGATGTTTTTTACTAGCTAGAAGCTTATAACTATCATTGTAATGAATAATGAAACAACACATGGCTATATATACAAATATAAATATTTTTCCTCTATTCAAATTTATATTAAGGTATTGAGTATCTTGTATTGTCTGTAGTACATTACTACGTATGTTTTTGCGATTTTTGTAAAATACTATATTTTAATCATATTTATATTGTCCCAGATATTGGTTTCTTGTTCTTGGTATTTGATTCCATTATTTTTGAATTGCTTACTTCGAAGGACAATTTATTATGTTTATTTTCCTTTAATTATATATATAATTTAAAGTTTTAAAGAAGCATTTCTAAAAGGTTTTTCTTAAAGTTCTTTTGATTATGTATCTCGTATAATTTTAAATTTGCTTCCCACTGGGAAAGAATGTTTCTAATAAAATGGAAATTACAAAATATAATAATTGCTTTTATGCACAATATTTCTTACTTTTATTCGATTAATATATTTAAAGTCATTAAAACATTAAAAAATAATTTTCTGTTCTCTCTTTATTATACCAGCTTTCTCATATTAAAAATAATTCCAGCTCGAAAATAATAATAATTTAGTTTGTTAAATATTCAATGGATAATTATTGATAAAAAGAAATAAACATCAACGAAGGAATCTAATCAATGCTCCAGAGTTCTTAAAGGCATAATAAATTTTGTAATATTAAGGTATCCGACTACTTGCGACAATTTTTTTTTTAAAAAATGGAGATATGGGGATTTGTTTGTGGTTTTTAGATTTGCTTAGTACATTTTAAGAAAAATATGCTACAAGAAGAGCTTCTTAATATGCTATGCTATTAAGAAGAGAAAAAGAAATTATTACTAAAATGGGAAAAAATGGGTAAAAATTTACAAAAAATAGCATAATCGGGGCCCATTCTATACCAAAAGTTTATGAACAATTTTTCAATTTTGATGAGTTGCAATGTTATTCATTTTTGAAATGACCTTCAGGATAAGAGATATTTTAATTTTTACAAGAACTAGAGCACTTTATCTTAGCTATTATATGAAATTACTTAAAACACCAGTGATTATATTTCCATAAGGGACTGTACATTTTGTAATTAAACAGTGATTGATAAATCTGAAAGATAAAACACTTCTACTATTATACAGAACATACACAAAAAAAATTCACTTAATTATTTTCAAAGCTTTTTGAGCAATCGCTGTCCCCTTTTGAGCATCTTCAAAAAAAAATAATCATTTTGAGTAAAACACGTTTTAAAGTATGACATCTTGCTCAAAGTAACGACATCTGCTTTTACAAAAACACTTGTAGTTTTTGTTCTAGTGAACTGAAAATAATAAACTAGGTATTTTTATAAAGCCAATTAGACGGTCTATGAAATAAAATCATAAAAAAATTTGTCAATTTTTGGTAAAATTCACAATTTTAGGGTAGTCGGATGCAGGTAGTCTAGGTAAGGTAGTTTTGAAAAATAAGATTTCTCATCAAATCATATCGAAGAAGAAAGGTAATCAGAATATCGAAGTCTAAGGAAAGTCAGCAATGGGAAAATGTTCTACTTTCCAGTTCTTCTCGCTCTAAACAGGAAATTGCTGTAGACAATCCATCGTAGAGAATATGATTACAGTTCTGAAAACTTCCGGATTAATTTTTTTTTACTCTTGGCATCTTCTTATAATAGTCCCTAACTAAAGGAAATAGGAAGGGGGAGGGAAGTAAAGCACGTGAGTAGCACCCATCTGACAAGATGATTAACCAAAATCAGTAAACAACTCGTCTTGAAGCATCCTAATTATGTTTCATAGTTGGTTCTGTGACTCTGGATAGAAATTACCGTGGAAGGTTAAAAATGACGTTAAAAACTATTCAAACAATAAATCAATCAAAATAAGTGCATTTTCAGAGCCCAAATCGAAAAATCCATTATTAATACGGAAATTTCATTTGTCACTGTAAAAGTATTACAGTGAAAATCGCTTTTCACGAAAGTGAAGAGACTGAAATATTTTTCGTGTTAAAGGATGTTGCCCCCCTCCCACATATCAACAAAATTAAGTTTATTAGAGTTTGTTTTATTTACATAGATATGTATAATATGCATATATTTAATAAAAATCAATGAAGCAAAAATATTCACTTGAACTTCAAGAAATGTAATACAAAATTTTCAACAAAGCATTTAGTGACTTTTTTCGCATACTTTTCATGGCGTTCCTCATTTTGGACGATGAAGGAACAGGAGCTGCATTATTTATTTCATTTTCATCGTCAGAATCTGTATCAATGACATTTTTCAAGCTTTGAACAAATTTCAAAATGTATTTTTCTGCCATAAATGCGCACACTACCATCATCTATAGCAATGAATTCTTCCGATAATACTATAGGACAGTCCAATCCGGCTGGTGTTTTCCGTATTTTGTTCGCTCCCAGAAGAGAAATTTTTTCGTATTAAGCGATTTTCGTTCCGTGTTAAGAGAAAAAATTGCATGAAAGTTTATAGTAGTTTGCTTGGACCGTTGTATTTATTTTGTGTAAACCAATATTTTGTCTTAAGTGTTTTCGTTTTAAACGTATTTCAATGTATTTGAAAAACTTGTTTCTTTGTTATAAGTGCAGTTAATAAGGTTCATTAAGTAAAAAAAGTATAAATGACAGTTTTAAATCCCTAATAAATAAACCATTTACTTTCATGGTTAAATGACATGTTGGATAACTAATCTAAAGATAACAATTTTTAATCGATTAGTTAATGGATTAGTAGATTGATGATTTTGAAAGTACCGTAAAATCCGGCGTATAACGCGCTTTTTTAACTCAAAAAATAATATCGAAATTTACGGGTATGTGTTATACGCCGGGTATAAAAATGTGAGCTCTAAAAATAAAAAAATGAGCTTAGAAAAAAACTGGAATTACATATATCGAGAAATACTGTTTCTTTGAAAGAAATAACATTTCTTATGATTTTGAAGGGTTGTAGTTATAGAATTACACTATTTTTTACTAAAGCTTGGAAAACAATATCTTGAATAAATGACTCCAAAATATAAGAGCATTACGCACTTGCATTTCAGGTTTCTTCGTAAAAAAGGGGGGTTCGCGTTATACGACGAATATACCTAAAAACCAAAAATTGCAGCTTGAAAGTATAGGTGCACGTTTTACGTCGGATTTTACGGTTTTTTAAAAATAACGTGACTGACGAATTATTCTTTGCTTATATGTAAATTACGATAAAAAAATGTTTTAATGTTCCACAAATAATATATTTAACAAGTTCTTGTAAGATTTTAAAAATAACTAAAATTCTTTCAGTTTAGTGATTTTTTTTAACAAAATATTTGTTGTATTTATAATGAATGGATCTGGTGAGAGTTTGGCCACCAGATGAACGGTCAAGAACCTTAATTTTCATTGTGAAAAAATAATTCTCTCGAAAATCCATGACCAATCATTTTATTATAATTGTTGTGTATATTTGTTTTGAGTTTTCTCAAATCTCTTTTGTATATATTAATATGTCAGGCAGATTTTTTTTTAAATATGACATTTTTAAATTGCGTTTAAATACCCGAACGATTTTTTTCCATACATTGTAAGTTTATATTTATACTAGCTAGTATACCCTTTCTTCGCAAGGTTGAATTAAAAAATTAAACAGTACAGATTGAAGGATAAAGAAGTTTTTAACGAGTTAATTTTACGTGAATTGCAAATTAAACAAGAAAAGCTTTTTGCACATCTCAACTAAACAAAAAAAAAATATTTGTTAAAATTTCAGTCTGTAGATCTAATAGCTGACAAAAAAGATTTTTATTTTATTTATAACTCTCTTGTGGGTCGGTTTTTGAAAACACCTTCCTTAGCTGATCTCTGCTCAGCAAAAGTAACACATTGCTACAAATTTTGTGTAATGAACGCTTAAAATAGAGTAAATAATTTATATCTGGATGTGTAATACGTTAATATTACTTCTGTAGTATTTATTTTATGTTAAAATCGTAATATTCACAAACAACGCCGTTTTTTACATTTTAACGGCGATTCAATGGAAACATAGCGAAAAGTTGGCATTCTTTTTGGCAACTTGGTGATTGATTGAACGGTGCAGAAGTTCATATGCTGTAGCGCTAAAAGGTGGGGAGCTGCAACAAAGAGGATAGCACAAAAACCTTCTCCGCAAAAAATGCCAATTTTTATAGTGATCGGTTGAACGGTTGTTGGTGTGAAGCCTGTTCATGTGCTTACAAACATCCATTTACATATAGAGAGATTGATATACTTGATATTGGGAAATTTAAACAAAAATGATTCAAGTTAAAGCAGTTTAATCCAGGAGGATAACTTAAAATCTTGACAATAAGGTTTGAAATTTATTTTCTTACTATCTTCATAAAGTACTTTCTTTTTAATATGATGAGCGATGTATAAAGGACAATATTTTAACATTACTAGACAAAAAGAATTCATATTTCTTTATTATTTTCCACAAGGAAATTTTTAAATAACCATGAAATATGTACAAACTGTTTTACAACAATGAAAAATTATTTATGAATTTATTTAAAAATATAATTAGTCGAATATTTTTTGTTCAAATATCTTTGAATCAGAAGAAAACAAAATTTGGTACTATATTTTATGTTTATTTATTTATTTTTCTTTACTAAATTCAAAACTAATAACACCAAGAATTCAAGTGTCGATTTCATTAAGTTCTTAAAAAGATATAAAATCCAAATATTTTAATGGCACGTCTTATAAAACTATGAAAAAGCACTAAAATTAGTTGAGCATGTGCACACAGTAAGATTTAGGGATATATCCGCTTTTTCTCAAGTGGCGAAGTGTACTTTAAGTTCATGCGTACTCAAGTAAAGACCGGGAAAAAAACGCGCGAAATCTACTTTCACACGCTCAAAATTAGAAGTTAAGCAGCTGCTGATCCACGCTTTGATCACGTGGAATCAGTTTTGCATATAACTAAAGCTATAGAAACTCCCCTCGTATTTCATTGGATGACTGCCAGTATCACGTGGAGATCAATCAAAGGACCTTCTTGGGGCACAATGAAGAATAAAAAAAAACAAACTCATAAAAAAACCACTCCTCTAAAGTAAATGTCCCTACTACACTGCACAATGAATCTTTTCTGATGGTAAATCCCGTACTGGAGCCGGCTTCGTATAAATTAAATCTCTGTCCCTGCTTTAAGAAAAAAATATCCTATTGATGAGGTACTTAGCTGACAAGGAATTCCCTTTATTGATATATAACTCTGTCGGCTTTTTGTCATCGGTCCTTATGCTGTAATTAATGGATATGACGCAATATGCATGAAAAAAATAATGTCAGTATTATGAGACAGACGCCATTTGAAAAACAGTGAGAAGTCTCGTGATATTGTTTTCTCTGTTTCAGTTTCCTACATATATATCAATTGAGGAAGATAAGTAAATAATAAAAGTAAAGAAATCTTCATGCTTAATAACTTTTATGAGGTGTTGATGGCTCGTAAATTCATCATAGTTTTCTTAGTCGAAAATTCAATGCTCAGCCAACGAGAAAATACTACTGAGTACAAATGGACGGTTTAGCTGTATTTTAATTTCCTTAAAAGTTGAAAAAGAAATTACAAGTACAAAAAAAAAA
Source organism: Trichonephila clavata (assembly GCA_019973975.1). Lineage (NCBI taxonomy): Eukaryota > Metazoa > Arthropoda > Arachnida > Araneae > Nephilidae > Trichonephila > Trichonephila clavata. The sequence continues at coordinate 203,003 of BMAO01020310.1, forward strand.
TGGGATAAATTAGAGAAACAATTTCATACAGATAAAACTCGATTTCCTAAAGTTTCTTGAACAGTTGAGATGTAATTTAGATTCGGATCTTCGTCGTATATACTCCATAAAATTTTGTTTCCCCTATTAAAATTAAAAAATAAATCTTTTTAATTATGAAATATCTCCGATCGCAGAAAAGTGGTTTGACTCTGTGACAAACAATTTAGTCCTACTTTGATACTACTGAGTACAAATGAATGGATGATTTAGCTGCATTTTAATTTCCTTAAAACTTGAAAAGGAAATTACAAGTACAAAATAAAATGGGATAAATTAGAGAAAAAATTTTATGCCGAAACTAGAGATAAAACTTGATTTCCTCCAAATTATCCTGAACAGTCGAGATATATAATTTAGATTCGAATTTTCGTCGTATATACTCCATAAAATTTTGTTTCCTCTATTAAAAAATTAATCTTGTTAATTATGAAATATCTCCGATCGCAAAAAATGGTTTGACTCTTACATTCTAGTACTATTTTGTGTATGTGATGGATTTTTAATCACCTACAAAAATCAGTGGGTTTCATATTCTTGGGGATTCTTTAATAAAAGTTTTTGTAAATAATGATCTGCTGATTATTCGGATTACTCAAGGAAACTTATCAAACTGGCTTTTGAGAATTCCGTAAAAAATTTCTTTTTAAATACCAGTGAAAAATGTGAATCATTTCATAACAAAAGCAAGATTTAAATTATGTTTTTAAATTTGAATTATGTACATTATCTTTACTCAAAACGAATAATCTCTTTCCCAATGCCCATGTATGACATATATTACATTTCAGCGATAAATATTGCTGCTCTAAATGACATTTCGATCGGTTTCAATAAGATTATATTTCTATCTTTTTCACACAACATACATTCATCCCGTTCCTTTAAGTTTTAATAATCTAAAATTTCTTTCCTGAAATACTATCTGTATAATGTCTTTAATATTAATTCACCAAATCCAGAAGTTTGCATTGTAATGACGCGTTACAAAATTTTTCGAAAATTTGTTGTATATTCATCATTATAAAAGCCGGTTAAATGAAGGAAAACAAAATCTGAATGAAAGTATGCACACATTTCAAAATTCTCAATCCTTCAGTTGAACTCGAACATTTTATTCTTATATTTCTAAATTACTCTAAACCAGTTGACAAAAGTTTTGAATTTTTAAAATGTCACTGGGTATCCCATGATATTTTGCAAGACCTGAAGAATGGAAGAATAACATTAAATAATCATTCGCTATTTCTTTGTTGTTATATTTTAAATTAAACTAATTATCAGAAAGAAATACGCTTAATACACATATAAATTCGGAAGAAAATAAAACAGAGTAGAAGAAACAAGTTGCAATGTATTACACTAAAAATTGAGTCTTATATTCCATTTCATATTTGGAATTGAAAGAGGGATGGATTTGGCAAAATTAGGATGCATAAAAATATCTTTGGTATTCAAAACACAAAAGAAAATTTGAAAACACAATACTTAAAATACACAACAAAAATAGAATATTTTAATAAATTAGGATTCTTTTTTACTTTTTTTTGTTGAAAAAATGCTCTCTTTTCAAAATATTCATTCATTTATCCATTTCCTAACTTCGAAGATCCGTCTGCTTAATATGCACAATCCTTTATCCCCCCCCCCATCCGAAAAAAACAGAAGCCTTAAAAAGTAATTTTATTACCTCGAAAATTTCCCATGCAGCTTTTTTATAAATCCATTTTAATGATAACATTTTTAAAAGAAATGAATTTTTAATTTGGCCAAGAGTATTCGCTTCTCCTGCGCAATTAGCATTGCATAAAACAGGAGACATTTGCGTAAGAAATATTTTGCTTTGTTCTTGGAATTGTAATTCTCTTCAACATAATAATGCCATTATGATACTGTCGAAAAACTTAAAACCAAATGCACAAATTCAAGCAAGATCAAATGACCAGGATGTATGATGTTGGCTGGTCATACCAAGCAATATACTGCAGCGTACTGACTCGGCTGTGAATTGGGGTTATCAGTAATGGTTTTTGCCAGGAACTTATCAAATGTAGTCTCCGAAAGGTCAAGGAATACAAGTGTATAAGGTTATTGCGTGAAAAGCTCGTACTCCCTCAAAGGTATGATTATCCGCCATCCAAAATATTACACCCTCTTCCATTACAAAGATGGTACCTTCCACCATTTCTCAGCGCTTGGCTGCAGCTGAATTACACTCATGTTCATTTTTAATTCCATAATATTGGCAGAATCATCTATTGAGCGGTATCGTGGTCGATCAGCTTGTTTAACAACAAACTAGTATCGCATAGTGAATAGCACGATGAATAGTGCTTCAGTTTTGGATCACATGTCCATCTCGGATCCGTGCGTAAAAGGAATGGACAAAGCGATCCCAATCAGCCTTTGTTTTATGGAGGTACATAGACGTTACCCCCCCCCCCCTGTTGGGATGGTATGAAGTTTTGTATCTTAAGCCAGTCGCCACTTGTCAGTAGCGTAACGTACACCCCTGAAACGCATCGTGGGGGGGGGCAGAATGTTAGGGGGCCCAAAGCTTGACTGACGCCAAGTACGTACCCTTTGTAAGATTCAACTTGGAGCCCAAGGCCTAACTCTGCAGAGCGGCCCAAAAATACTCTGTTACACCACTGCCTGTAGTCCTATGTACAACTGTAACTTGAAGCTGGGAGTTTTCCCTTCATAGCATGTCATCCTGAGGCCATTTTACCAGAAGACAATGTCAGGTCCCATACGGTTCATATATTTGTAGAGTGTTTCTGTGATCTAGTGTTGTTACTCTTTCTTGGTAAGAAAGGTCATTAGACCTTTCATCAATCGAATATGTATGGAAAAGCGTTATTATGGTGGGTGTAATGTTTTTATAAAGCATATTAGGACTCATCATCACCATAGAACAATCCCTGATTTCTATAATAGCATTAGATAATTAAGAAATAACCATACGAAAAATACGAAGATGTGAGCGTAAGAAGGAAATCAAGAGTTTAAAACCAGTTTCACTAAAAGTTTATCGTGGAATAGTGGCTTGGTGTGTGGAAGAGAGGATAAAGAGATATCATTTATAGGTGGCATCCCTATCATATAATAGAGTTTCAAAACTATGAGGTTGTGTGTGTGTGGTCATTGGTAGATTTTGTGTACCTCTAAAATGACAATATTTTAAACTATCTTTTGTACATTATGTAAATTATACTGAAATAATTTGGTTGCATTTGAAGTGGATCAAACAATTTAGAGCAGCCAAGCTCAACCTGTGGCCCACCGGTCTTATCTGAGTGGCCAGATTATGGTCCATTGCTCTAACAAATTCAACTGATTAAGAACAATGCATTAAAAATTTAACGAGAAATTTTATCAATCAAGCATTTAAATATATAAATTTTCCTATCGATGTCTTTCTGTTACGAATTGCGAGATAACATTTTTACTTTTTGTAATTGTAACGGCTAGTGATAACAAATAACTGTTAAACTAATGTTAATTAACCCTCATGTCGTCTAAGTGAAAAATATTCAAGGAATATTGTTTCAAGATGATTGGGATCAAGACACAAATTTTTCAATAGCTCTTTTTCTTAAAGATCTCTTTCAAGACGAGGCAAATTGGCTTTCTTAAAAAAAATCTTTGCAACAGCAACAAAATGTTTTATTGGTGGTAATATCACAAAATGCAGAAATAACAAAAACATCCTATAAAATGTGTTGCATTATAAATATTGATAAATATATGAAATTGTTAAGGATAGACATATGAATGGATACAGAAATTGTTAGAGGGTTTCTTAAATACTTGGATGTACTCTTTGATTAGTTTAGTTATTTGTTCAGATATTTTTTTAGTAGAATCAAAAAGTATTTGTATAAATTTGAAACAAAAATGCACAAGCAAGTCTGAATTAATTTTAAACAAATAATACTGATTTCAGTGTGGAATTCAGTAAAACTCTTTGCTACCATCCCGCATAATTGAAATAAAAATAAAAGTGAGGCTTTGTCAAAAGAAAAAAAATCAAATTATCAAAGTACATAGCAGCTTTGCTTTTATGAAAGTAGAATGCAAACAAAGGGCTTGGGATTATTGATGAAAGGAAATAGAAATTACTTCATAATTGGGTAAAAATATATAAAATCTATTTTTTGTGGGTTGAGTTGACAGTGTTTAATATAATTTTAAAATAAAATCCAAAATTATGAGTTTTAAAATTTGGATCAATTTTCCGCTTTTTAAATGTCTTTGATCTTACAGCGTCCCTCCCCTACCTAATCCTCATACTGTGGCCCACGTGAAATAGTTGTTATATGTATGTAGCCCGGCGGGAAAAAAAGGTTGATTACCCCTGATTAGAGCATATCTCAGCTATTAAGATATTTTTTAAAGGAAGTAAAAGACTAAACTACAAAAAAAGGGACATCACTTTTAGCTTTCAGGTAATTAAATAGGTGTAGATATTGTTTTATTAAAAAGAGCAGTTACTCTTCCACAAAAGAAACATTTTGTTCTATGGTTATTTACTGGATTTTCAGATTTTTTTTACACATTTTTTCATTGATGATAGAAGGAATTACAGTCGAAACTCTATTTAAGGAAGTCGCTAAATCCCGAAAAATAGTTCGTTATGTGGAAAATTCATTGTATAGAGATTCATCTTCCAATACACTTTAGAAACCACATAAAGTAGATTTTAAATTCATAAACACTATATATTATTTAAAAAAAGTAAGTCGCCCCCATCCGGTATAGTGATTAGCGTCGCTGACTGCTGTGCTGTAGGGCTTGGGTTCGAATCCCGGAGAATGTATAGTGCCTTTGCGGCATGGGGGAACTCTAAATAGCCGTCGAGTCGCAAGTCCTCTCGTGAGGTTGGTGGATGGGGAAGAGAGATGAGAGGCCCCTGACCCTCCCCCAGGGTGTACTCCCTCAAAATTGGGGTGGAACTGAGCTGAATCGTACTGTCACCTGCATAGGGCTCAAGGCTACGGCCAACGACAGGCGTATATCTAGCCCCTTGCCATGATGAATTTCGTGGGCCTGGATATAACGCAGTCAAGATTAGGTGGCATAAAAAAAAGTAAGTATTCATTTTTTTTTTGTAAATTAATATTTATTTATTTAATATATCTTATCCGTCAAAAAAAAAAAAGTCTGCAAAAAAGAAAGAAAGAAAAAGAAAATAAATAAGTAAATAACCCAAAAAAACCCATTGTCCACAAATACATTGTTTTTTATATAACTTTGAAAAGTAATTTTACATTAAAATTAATGAGTTTTTAGCAACATTTTCTAATTTTAAGCCTAAAAATAATTTTAAACATACATTACTTTATAACCAGTAATTTTAAGCATACACTACCACAGGCGTCCTTAAATTCAATTACTGATAAAATCTATTAATTTTAAAAGGGTTTTTCTTTTTTTGAAAAATTACGGCAATTTTATTGCTTTAGGTGAGTTAAGTACTTGATAAAAACCAGTTCAAATTCGTTGCTAACTATAAAATGTGCTAAAAGAGAGAATAATTAGAAAAAAATGTACTGAAATATTTTTAAAATAGGGAGAGTAAAAAATTGAATCACTAGAGAAAAAGTTCGTTAAATAGAAAATTCACTTCGTTATTTGGAGGTTAATTTACAAAGAAAGTAGTAAAATGTTCTTGGTTGCAGGGAAAAGTTCGTTATATGGAGTTTCCACTGTACTAATATCTGCGTCTATTTTGCTACGTACTCGTGCTATAATTACATTTTAATATTTATTTTTCACACGTTCGACCAGCGCTATATGTGATTTGAAGGAGCAAATTATGAAACTGATTATTGGGTGCCTTTTTTCTAGAATACCTGTAAAATGTGAAAGTGTTATTGTATTAACAATAATAATTACCGTCCAATCTGTAATTTCTCCATGTTTTTTTTTATTAACCTGTAAAGTTGTTTTTCACTAAAAATATTCTGGCTTCTACCGATGATTTATTCTTAGATGTATTTTTAATACATTTTTAAGCAAATATTTCAGCTCATAATGTAAATAGCACTATATCCCCCTTGCCTTAACATTTCTTAAAAGTAAGGTATCCGACTATCTTGTGAATTTTGCCAAAAATTGACAATTTTTTTTATGATTTTATTTTATAGGCCATCGTATTAGCTTTATAAAAATGCCAAGTTTATTATTTTCCGTTTACTAGAACAAAAACTACAACTGTCTTAGAAAAACAGATGCCATTACTTTAAGCAAGATGACATACTTTAAAACGCGTTTTACTCGAAATGTGTTGTTTTGAAAATGCTCAAACGGGGACAGTGATTGCTCAAAAAGTTTTGAAAATAATAAACTGAAATTTTTTATGTATGTTTTGCATAATAGTAGAAGTGTTTTAACTTTCAGATTTATCAATCACTGTTTTATTACAAAATTTACAGTTCCTTATGTGAATATAATCACTGTTCTTTTAAGCAATTTCATATAATAACCAAGATAAAGTTCTCTAATTTTTGTAAAAACTTAAGAATCTCTTATCTTGAAAGTCATTTCAAAAATGAATAACATAGCAACACATCAGAATTGAAAAATTGAAAATTTGTTCATAAACGTTTGGTACAGAATGGGCCGAGTTAAGGTTATTTTTTGTAAATTTTTGCCCATTTGTTCCCATTTTAGTAATAATAATTTCTTTTTTTCTTCTTAATTTTAGCCTATTTTTCTTAAAATGTACTAAACAAATCTAAAAACAACAACAACAACAAAAAAACAAAAAAAACCACCATATCTCCATTTTTTTGAAAAAAAGTTTACCTCAAGTAGTCGGATACCTTAATTATTATTAATTCGACTTTATAATTAAAGCTATGCAGATTCAACTACTTTCTAAAAGCTATTTTCTAATCTAAAACATTCTGATAAATACGCAATTAAATCAAATAGAGTCTAATTACAACGAATTATTTCGACACTCTTAGCCGGGGGGATTATTTTTTTCTCTGAGTCAAACCACTATCACAAAAATTATTCATTCGGAATATGAACCTGGTAATAAATATCATCCTTTATATTATCCGTATAAATTGCATATTGCAACGTAAGAGTATAAATACGCGAATTTCAAGACTAATTATGTTTGGCAGATTCAAGGTGTTTTTGGACAAGAGCAACATTTTTGTTAGCATACACAATGGGTAACTTATATTACAACCATGGTATGGGGAGAATATAGATTCTGTTCTAACAACAATGTAACATAGTTCCTTTTGAAAAATATTAAGAGGATGTTTTTGTGTACATTTTTTATGAAATAGAATATCCTGAAAATTACCTCGAGGAACACATTTACGCTTAATCATTGTTTTCGTTTATGTTATATAACTAGAGATACGTAATTATTTTTCAGGTGAATCATATTGTAAACAAACCACTCATATTTCCTTTT